>JABSTQ010005479.1:0-122560 GCA_013358835.2 Ixodes persulcatus
CAGCAATCCAACATACATCGCAGACAACACGAACACTACGTATTACACATCACCGACATATACTCAAGCACAACAACGACACCGCGCCCGACACTTCCTACTCAACGTGCATTTCTCCCCGCGGCGTATATAAGCTTGACATGTGCGGGTGATCTCTTTGGTCGCTGACCGTTACAGATTTAAAGAAGAAGACACGAAACACGGCGCAATGGACAGCCGTATGTAAGAACTCTTTGCATTTAAAAAGTATGGAGGCAAAATCTATAATGTTAGTCCCTCGCGAAAAATAGCGATATATTAACAGTGAATCTTAAACCGGTCATGAAAAAGTTCAAAGTTTTGTGATTTTCATGTTCGACCAGTGTTATGAGCTGTCCGACAATGGACAATGGAACGCCATGTTATGGCTCAGACGCGTGTGAAGACGTTCGCCTCGGTCGCGGCCTCATTACCGGCTTCGGCTGGGACCCTGGCCCCTGGGCCGACCACGGGGACGAGTCGAGTGCCTCCTTCTCCGGTCGTGCCAACTCACCATAATGGAGGATCCAGTTCGGACACCATCGCGCGGTATTCGACAACAACGGAAAACCTGGCGCTTTACCGGATGTCCGCGATGAACGCTTCGTCACCATCTCTCCTCGGGGCATACACCGTCCAACCCGTTGTTGGCGATCAGGCGCTGCTGGGGCTGACTCGTCCTGGATCCACTGACCGGCCTCCTGTGCCTCCCAAGCCATGTGTATCAGCAGGACTGCCACCCCAGCGCAAGGCAACGCCCACCGACCGCCCACCTGTGCCGCCGAAGCTAACCGCTTCACCTAATTCTCCGCATCAATTTACCACGGTGTCTTCGGACCAACCACCTGTGCCTTCGGAGCCAGACGTCGCACCGGATACACTACTTCAATCCAACACAACGCCCACTGACCTTCCCCCTGTGCCTCCCAAGCCGAGTACCTCACGGGATCCACCACCTCAACGCGACAGCCCCCGTCGATCTAACCGAATTCGTCAGAACAAGTCGCACAAGTTCGCTCTGTGACAATATGGTGGCCAGATTTTTACCCCTTTGTTTCTTCGTGTGCGGAAACTTATAGACAAGACATTAAGGTATGTTTCACATTATTCTTTCTACAGGGACTGCATTGATCAGAATGTGATACCAAAGGGACTAGCCCTCTCTATTAAACCGTCGTTTAATTTTAGAAATTCAGAAAATACCAAGAACTGAGACACCACTCTCGAGGCCACTTCCATGCAACTTTTAAAGATTCTGATTAAGGAGAGCCTAACTGTAATCAAACATCTTGATCTTGAACTAAAAACTGTCGTTGCCGAACTAACCGAGGAGGAGATTAGCGACCTTAACGTATTTCAGATAAAAAGCTTGACGAGTTGCAGACTGATAAGGCAAAAAAAAGCGCACCGTGATGGCCCTTCCCAGTCAAAAGTTAACAATGATAATATATTGCCTTCCCCGAACAGTGTGTTACATGTGACTAGTAGTCCTATTGAAACAAGTGATTGTGCAGTAATTAACCTATCTGATACCCCTCTGACCTTTACGGAGTGTTCAGTTTTATCTAGAGGCTTAAGTTTCGTACCCACCCCACATGCAGCAAAAGAATTTGAACGTTTAGATGATCTACAGCAGTTCTCCCGGCGGTTACACCTTCAAACGTATTTTAATGGGAAAGAAGGATGCAATGAAACTAGGGGTCTTGATAGCACAACACCAAATTTCAAGTTGAAGTCACACTGGACCCAGACTCAAGCAAGACCAGCGTGTACATAGATAATTATGTACAGGCTATACGGAATTATATTTTTGATTCGCTTGCTAAAGCAACCACACAGAGGGGTAATTTGTCTAGACGGGAACAACAGGTCCTTAATAATTTGAAATCTAGGGAGGACGTCATTATTCGACCTGCGGATAAAGGTGGTGGTGTTGTAGTTATGAACAGGGCCGATTACATGCGGGAGGCATTGACCCAGCTTGAAAACCCAAATTTTTATCTACGTCTACCTGACGATCCTACACAGCGGTTTAGTATTATAATTAACAGAACACTCGAAGATCTGCGTAATTCCAATAAAATTAACGGCGATCAATATAATTACCTTCAGTCAAAAAACGCTCATCCAGGTGTCTTCTATATGCTCATCAAGGTTCACAAGCCCAACAATCCAGGGAGGCCCATTATATCAGGCATAGGCACACCAACCGAACGAATTTCTGAATTTGTAGACCACGCGATTAAACATATACCCCCCCTACTCCAATCTTACGTAAAGGACACCATACACTTTCTTAATCTTATCGACCATATGAACGGATCCGGCTTAATATCACAGGAGAGCATTCTAGTTACTATCGATGTGAGCTCTTTGTACACTAACATCCCACATAATGAGGGACTGGCAGCCGTGGAGGAATTCCTCTCTCTCTACCCTTCGTCTCTCGCAGACAGTAGCTGTATTCTGCGCTTATTGGAATTAATTTTAGACTGCAATAACTTTATGTTTGATGATGATAATTATTTGCAAATTCAAGGCGCGGCCATGGGGTCGAGAATGTCTCCAAATTACGCTAACATTTTTATGGGCAAGTTTGAGGAGACCTTTGTGTGGACTTACGCTAAGATTCCCGCCATATATCTTCGGTATATTGACGATATATTTATCATTTGGAATGACACTGAAGATGCACTCCTCTCTTTTCTAAGTTACCTCAACGGTTGTCACCGTACAATTAAATTTACTTGTAATTACTCAGCAGATTCTATGAACTTTCTCGACGTTAACGTTAAAAAGATGGGAAGCCATTTGGTAACGGAGTTGTACAGAAAGCCTACAGACAAACGTCAGGTTCTACGCTATGATAGCTACCACCCAAAATGTAAAAAAAATAATATACCCTACAGCCAATTCCTTCGGTTGCGTAGAATTTGTTCTGAAGAATCGAACTTTAAGGAAAACGTAACGTCCTTGAAGAACACACAATTCAAAAGAAAATATCCTGCATCTATTCTCGACGACGCCACAAGAAAGGCATCCGCTTTGGAACGTAGCACACTCCTTGAATCTACACGACAGCCTCACTCCAACGAAACAAGGGTGCCGTTGGTTATAAACTACTATTCGAACCTATCAAGCCTGAATTCCATATTGAAACGTCATTTAAACATCCTACATGCCGACGATAAACTTAAAAAAAATATTTCCCGAATCACCATTTGTCACATTCCGTAAGCATCGGAATCTTGGGAGGATGTTATGTCCCTCGTATATAAAAAAAAACCCAGTTCATGCGGCGGTTGTGGTGCTTGCCTCAACACTCCTTGCCAACTTTGCCCGTTCGTTTTGACCGCTGATAAAATTTCGAGCTACGCATAAGATTTCTACGTAAATATTAAACAGCATATCGACTGCAAAACCCCTGACGTGATATATATTATTAACTGCACGCTGTGTAAGAAGCAATACATAGGAGAAACTAAAAATTCTATGAAAGAGCGATTTTATGACCATAAGTCTGACATTGTAAATAAAGGACAAACACCAGTCGCTAAACACTTTAACTCCGACGACCACGACATTCATACGCACCTAAAAATTATCATTGTGGAAAGCAGTTTCAAAAATGATATTACACGCAAACATAAAGAGTCCTTTTATATATCTAAATTTAAAACCCTAACCCCGCTTGGTATGAACATTTCAAAAGGAAATTTATATAGGCTGTTGTAGGTTTTTAGTTTTTAGTATACTACAGGCAAACCACCTCCCCCATCGCAGAGGAGAGCGGGGGAGAGCTAAAGCTCTTTGAGGGGAGAGCTAGAAACATTGGGATGTGGAGACGTCACCCGCTAACTTCCCTTTTCTCCTCTTTTTTTTTTTTTTTGGAGGGTGAGGAGGGGGGAGATTGAGCTGGGAGGCGTTTTAAGGAGTATTTCTCGGTATTCTGTTAGCGGTGCCACCCACGTGTGACATTTCTGGTGTCCGTTTACACACACTTCGGGCTTATTTATGACCTTCGTTTCCTTCGGCGTTATACTGGCTTAGGCTCACTCAACTTGACCCCTGTATGTTGTTGTTTTTTCTGGATCTGGAGCTCTGACTCTAACGTGACGGAGGCCGGTGCCTGTGATATATTTTCTTGGTTACGCTAACGAGTGCCGCGACCTGTTCCCCTTAAAACTAACACTTTATATTTTTTTATTATGTTTTTTATTATATTTTTTATATATGTGCGTTTTGTTGGAATGTAGTTTTTTTCATGCTCAAGTGTTTTTACTTGTACTATTATATATCTGACTTCTTTCGTTCGCTTTTTTCAATGTTCCTCCTCTCCTTTGGTCTCTCTAAAAACGCTTTTCAACTGTATTTTCTGCACACTTGAAGAAGGGAAGTCTCTTCCCAAAACGTCGTGTAATAAAGCCTCTACTGCTGTTCAAACATTTTTCTACGTTTACGACTTTCTTGGTGAAGACTTGTTCATTAATACAGTTAATCGACAAACTTGAATCAGATAGAAAAACAAATTACTGAGATTTTATCATTATGTATTTAATTATAAATAAAAATGATCCTCGCGCAAAGCATTTTTATATATTCTTGTGAAGGACATCCGCCCAATACTTCACTTCCGCTAGTTGCAGTACGGGAGCAGACACCTTCACTTTTGGGACGTTTTGATGCAGTTTGTTGTCGTATGTCGTGTCAGTGTCGAGTGAAGCGGCGGGGCTATTCCGGTGTTATTCGTGATCACTGGTGTGACGCTGACGCGTCTTTTTTTTTTTTTTTTTTTTTTTATACTGCCACCACCCCGAACTTTGAAGATTCACGGGCCCGTAGCACTGCATTATGCTGAATCGCGAGCTCCTACCCTGTTGACGTCGTTTTCTTGATACCACTCGTGGATACTGCAAGTGTTTAAACAGTTTTCACCGTCTCGCCTACATCCCCGGTGACATACTCGACCTGTTGAAACTTATTGCTTCCGTCATTTTGGAGTACGCAAGGCAGTTATCTCGTTGCTCTGGTTTCGGTTATAAAAGCAAGGCAAAACGCTCGTAGTTCCCGCCCTCAGTACACGTTGGACATCTTCCACACTTTGACACCGGGTAACTGGATGAGCGAGGATTTACAGTCACTTCAGAGGTCACTCGCCGCTTCCTCACCGTTGAGCGGCAGGATCAGCTGGTGACAAAAGCCGCGGATGAAAGGCTTGAGCATCAACAGCCCACGTGCACTTGGTGCCGATGCGGGTTTCTGTTAACCGGTAGGCCAACACAAACCGTGACCGTTCCAGCTCTTCGTCATGACACGATGTTGCAGAGAGAGGGGTAAAATACAACTACACGGACCACCGAAGCAAACGCACTGTTATTGTAAATCTTGGCTTGTGATTGCGCCTTTGTAGATCATCTTATTCGTTTTGCTGGAGAGACGCAAACGACGGGAATAACAAAATCGCTTGCATATTCCGCATATCTCGCAAAAGCATTTACCCAGTCACCTTGCGAAAAGCGCAAAACACGGAGTCCGCACCGTACTGACTTCCCCTGTCTTTTACCTTCTTTAAAGCCGTTTGTACCTGCTAGTAGGTATACCTACTGAAACTGAAACTAGGGGCAGTGCCATACAGAAAAGGGACAAAATTGGGAAAGCTTGCTCGCTCTCCCCAACTTCTGAACTCTCAAGTGATTGTACCATAATAAATGCAGCAACAACGCCTCTTCCCAAAATAAAGAAAAAGCACTATGTCCACTACGTAAAACATGGTCTCAGTTCATACATCTGTGAGCAGGTAGGAAATCTTGCCGTATAATTTATTCACCTGATGAGCGCAGCAAACTCACACAGGATTTACAGGAAAATATTGGTGGTGACTTAAGTTTCCCTGAAATTCTGTATAACCGGTCGTTCAGGACCGAATCATCTACTCCAGCGGGGTGCGTCGCTGTGCAAATGACTAGCTGTGGAAACGCAGTCCAACAGCCCGAAGCATAAAAACGGCAGATTTAGGACAACAATCCGGAGTCCATTGTTCAATTAAAAGGACTTAATTTTGTTGAAAACGCCCGCAGCTCTTTATTCACTGTATGCGTCGGGAATCTTCCACATCTTGAAACAGAACTAAGGAAGATTTACTTTTAAAAACGCTCGCTGCGTCCTCCCGGACCAACTGGACCGGGTCAGCTGACGACGACTGGACTGAACCCGTTGAAGCTCAACGCAACAACAACCAATTTGAGCTCCGTGTTAGTGTGGGTTTCTATTTCCAAGCACCGCACCACACACCACGAACGTTTCAGCTCTTTGTCGCATCGTCGCGTTGCACCAAACAGAACGAGATCGCCTAAGTCAACGCAGCGCTGCCGTGAACCTTGACTTGTGGTTGCGCACTCGTGGACCCTGTGACTCCCTTCGCTTTCAAAGCACACACGGCGATTACGTTTGATACTTTCCGTCTTCCGGGAACACCACAGGGGCACTTCTCCGGTCACGTCTTCGCGACATGTGCTCGCAAACCGACGAGCTTGTCGCGTCCCGTCAAACCAAAACAATACCGGCGCCATGTTAAACGTGCGTTGTTGCCAGATTTTCTCCGACCAAACAAAATAACGAAAGCGAACCGGCTCTGGCTTCCAGCGTGCATCGGCGTTGCGCCGTGCCCAGATTTTCTGTCAGCTCTAATTTAAAGATGACCTACAGATGCCGCAACACTCGTATAAAGTTTTAATATTGCGGCCACCACGGAGCGCCGTAAATTCAAAGGAGGGTGCATGGGAAGCGGCGGCACCTTCGCTTGCAGTTGAAGCCAAAACGAAACCAACTGCGATGTCACGTTTTCAGATCGAGGGCACGCTTTTTATATCAAATTTAAGTGTTTAGAACGAGTAATTAGACCCATAACTTTATTTGTGGTGTGTACGAAACTATGGTCAAGACCCCTAAAATAAATACAAACATGGGTGACAAGAGGGAAGCCGCATTGCCATCGACCAGAATCAATGGCAGCTAGCACGGTAAGCGCGGGGTTCTCCCCATCCCGCGACATGGCGTAATTGCTTTTGGTGCGTATCTGTCTCTGAGACATGTTTCTTTCCGCGGCATTTGTCTCGACGGTCCTTTCTAGGCGTGTCCCCAAGCATTCCGGTGCTTCGATAGCCGGCAATGCTGCGGTCGTCGCCGGGGGTGATGCGTGTTTTCGAGGTCGGCTACACGGCTATGCGTGTATGATCGAACCAAAACACGTTTTTTACAATCTCGCATGATTTTTCAACGAATTATCCATTACTCAACGTGTAAATGTATGGTAATTAGTGTAATTAGCGTGTTTTTCACCCCAAATATTCACCAAATACACGGGACTTGATAACAGTGTAAGGCTGCACTTTATTCTTGTATCCTTGCAGATGCGCTAACCCCCCCCCCCCCCCCCCCCACCCTTTCCCCCAGACAGCAACACATAGCAACAGGCCTATCCAAATCGAAACAGGCAGCGGCAGAGATCGAACTCTGGATTTCATTCGGCGTTCGGCGTGCCCCAGATTTCGCCGCGCGTGCCCCCTGCGACGCGTAGCATATTGACAGAATTTTTCTCCTTGCCCCTCTGTGAGGTGCAACCCTGCCGAACGAAAAATGACAGTTTCGACAGCTAGTTAGACAGTTGCCTTGAATCACGTGGAATCCGTTGAAGAAATTCTTCCCGGAGACCACGGCGTAGACCAATCTGTCTCGGAGCATATCGTCCAGCGTCGACCCGAAGCCACAGTGCTCCGACAGCCGACGAAGCTCGGTGATGTAGTCAGCGATGCTCTCACCCGGCCGCTGGTCGCGCCTCCCGAACTAAAACCGCTGCACGATAATGGATGGCCTAGGGTTTAAGTAAGCCGTCAGCTTCGATACAATATCCTCTTAACTTGTCTCGGACGGAAGAGCCGGCGAACCGAGAGAACGATTTGATGGTGTACGTCGCCGCCCCGCGGACCGCGCATAACGCAGCACGCTTCTTCTCGGCCGCCTTGAGGTCGTTCGCGATAAAGTAAAACTTTAGTCACTCCAGGTACAAAGGCCATGTCGTGTCGGTACCCGGCACAAACTTGCCGATGGTGCCAAATGTCGTGGCTGCCGCCATCGTACCTTGCTGGCCGAGCGCGTCCGCTTCGTCCCCCATCGACGTCGCCGCCTAGTTCTTTACCTCGTCGGCAATGTTATATATTTAATAGCGGAAGGGTCACAAATCTATTTATAAGCGGAACGTCTGCCCTGAGGCCTACACCGTAACGGTCCATCTGACATGACAATCAGTCGTCGTCTACTTCTCTCATGTGGCACGCACCACTTGCAAAACTGCCTGACGGAGAGCCGAGTCGACATCTATGAAAGTTTTAAATTCTTGAAATATTTCTAAAGCACAACCATTTTTACCGGGATTATTTTTAAACAGTAATCTTTTAGACTACTTTTCGTAGTAGCGCCGGTTCGCGGACGTGATTGGAGGCGTATCTGGGCCGCGAACCGGCCGGACTTTCCGCTCTTTCCCTTGTGTACTATATTAATCTATGAGTCCGCTGCGTTGTTGTTCGATGTCAGCGTGACGAGATTTATAAGCTCCTATGCGCTACGAATTTCTGGGTTGCATGTAAATCCTTGGAATGCCCGATTTTGGCACGCCCCACACTGCTCGGGACAATAAAATGTTTTGAATATTACCAAGCGGTATACCCAGGCAAGTGCCTCGGACAGAGTGATAGTTTGTTGACAGTTTTTAAACTGAAACAAATAAAGAAACATTTGTACAGCAAAGAACACCGCAACCTTTTGCATGCCTGTCGTTGACGAATAGATGCTAAATTTTACCCGTCATTTGGAGGCAAACATTTCAAATTGTATTTGAGCCATTAGGTGGCACTGAATTTTTAAAACGGTGTATTAATTGTGATGCTGAACTATGCACTGAATTTTTAAAACGGTGTAATAATTGTTTTGCTGAACCAATACCACTTGGAGGACAAGGCCTCCGCGTTTCCTCCTATAAACGTTATCGCTAAAGGATCCGTCCAGCGCCCCCTAGGTAGCCCGGATGAGCTCCATCGTCTTCTACATCGGCTGCTCCACTGCATGGTTCAGTGGTTAGTGTAGCAGATGATGAAACAGAGATTCAGACAGAGTATGCATTGCTGTAGCGGACGATGAAGTTAGACGTTCACACAGAACGTCAAATGCATCGGTTGAAAATGCCTAGCCACTGTTATGCGAAGGGCTGCAAATCAAATGAGCAGAGGTCTCATAGCGCAATACTAGTTTTTGCCTTCCCGATGGAAGAACCATGAAGAGAGGGGTGGTTGCAGGCCCTTTCGAAGGACAGTGGTGTGCAAAAAAGGTGTGCAGAAACATTGTGCATAAACATTGTGATGTGTTTGAGCACAATGTATATGCATACTCAAAGGTGTGCATAAACATTGTGATGCTTGCAAAAACTACACGTAGACGTTACGACCACTCACGCCGAGATGCAATACGAGTTACAGGAACCATCGTGTTTTATGTGCTGTGTAGGGACCATCACAAGGAGTCAAGCAGTCGAGGTACGACCTTAAGTCAACGGGACATTCGAGTTTCGTACGAAGTGTTACAACCAGTTAGAGAAGTAGATTGGGACGTGCAATCGGAAGCCCAGATGTACCGTATAAAACATTAAAAAAAATCAGTGATGTGTGAACGGGCAGATTTACTCGACGGCGCATTCTTACGTAACCTATTCAAACGCGACTGTGGAAATAGTCATCCCCATCTTTATATCTGGAGCATGTGCAAGACCTTTGCCTACATCCTGGCTGAAGATTTTACATATCAACTTCAAAGCGAATAAATAAAAACACACACGCCAGTCGATCAATACAGTTTACCAAACTCTTTCATTATTTCTTTTATTTTCTTATTCAACACTGCTGGCTGAACAGATCTCTTGGACCATGTCGGCCCAAAAACAAACGAAAAACGGCACATTATGTGTTGTAGAACTGGTCACGGCGTGTCTCCGTCGGCCTCACTAAGACGGGTGCCGCAAGCTTCAACTAGAATCGATTGCTTCCAGGACATGTCCTAGACGTAACTAAGATCCCAGTCAGCCGTTTTCCCAATAAATTGGCAGCCCACAATACATACCGCAGCAACGGTGGAGCGCAGAAAAAAAATTTAGTGCGAAACGAAAAGCAAACTAAACTTCGTACTGCTATAGATTCGTTTTGATCGCTGCGACGTATTGGTTAGTAATGGGCCGAACTTTTTCCGAAGCGAAAATACGGAACCTAATCTTGGGATCCGGCAAAGTCGAAGTTTCGCCGAATTGTTCTAATGATTTGACAAAAGTTCGGAAAAAATACATTACTGCTAGACTTAAAAGATGATCATTTGTTGTTGTTTTTTTGTGCGAAAAAGGTTTTTGGGTTCTTTTATAATGCACATTGATACAGTTATTACAAAATGAGGTGATATTCTGCAAGATAATTGTATCATGTCATTTCTGTGGGTTTACTATGAATTTTACAGTGACGTCTAGCAGAAGTGGTGTGACAACGAGGTTGAGTAGTAGCGGCCGCAGTGCTCAGTCACGTTAGCCGAATTTCGGTGTTGAGGCCTCATGAGCGCAAGCCTGCAAGTGTGTACGTTGTCAAAAAATAAAGGCGGTGCCCACTGTGTTCTGACTTCCTCTGCGAGTCACCGATACGATATTCGAAACGTCTCGCTTCTAACTACTGTAATGCCTGTTTTTGATGTTAGGACACAAGCGGATGTTTAAGACGATGGGAAGAGTTAGGAATGTCGAATATGTAACGTCAAGCATGATAGTTCTGTGTTTAGTTATATGCGGATAGATAAATACCGCGAAATAACGCTAATTAAAAAGCAATATTATTTTGTTTTACCGCAAACTCCTTGTGAGCCGCAAACAGGATTGCTATAATTGAGAGGAGTACTTTAAGGTACTTGTCAGTCAATGTTGCAACTACCTCGTTGCATCACTGGAGAGATGAAATGAAAATCCCGTTTTCCAGAATAAACCGCATCATTCGTCCCTTGCTAAGTGGACTGCGTTAATTCCTGGTCAATCTTGTGTTCTTGCAGCAGAAAATATCAAAGAGAATCACACTAACAAAGGCTGACAAACGCACAGTTACCATGTCGCGTACCCCACACCTCGCCGTAACCGGTAATACTAAACTGTACGCTGGTAGCCGCACTACGGCACGGCGTCCATTTGCGATCCTTGGCCCCATGGCATTGCCAAATCGTGTTCTCGCGCTTGCGCAGACGTTTGCCGAATTTTCGCCAAATCTTTGCCAAACTTTCCTTCAAAAGTTCGGCATGTGCCGCACTTTGCCGAACCTTAAGTTCGGCAGATTCGGTCCACCGCTAGTATTTGTGATGCCACCCACACTCTCGTCAAGCTTGGTATGGGTCCACTAACTATGACGTCATCCGCACGCCTTGTGTTCTAGGTGGTATTGGCTGAGCGCGACTGGTTGTTGGCCTGTTCCGCTGGTGCGCCTGCTGCCGATCTCCTATTCGCGTGGCATGAAAGCACGCTGCTCTCGGTGACTCATAGCATGCTTTCCGTGACGCCACACTGTAAGCTTCCTCTCAGCCTGTCACCTTTACTCATGTTAGATGATATGCAGGCTTAAATGGATGCTGAACCAAACATTTCAGTGTCTATAATAAGTGACGCACTATATTTTCATGAGTCAGCAGCCGCCGGTGTGTGCGAGCACACGCAACGAAATTGACGTCATCATATCCCCCATTCACGCTTAATAAGCTTTAATGGGGGATATAATGACGTCAGTATCGTTGCGTGGGCTCGCGCACTCCGGCAGCTGCTGACTAATGGAAAGATAGTGCGCCACTTATTATAGACACTGAAATATTTAGTTCAGCATCCCTTTAAAGGAGAACGGAAAGGGAGTGTTTGTACTTATTTCTTTGTTTAGATCTGGTCGAGGTTGTGCCGGCAACCCAGAAACACTAGCCAAGACTAGTGTTTCTGAGCTGCCGGCAGAGAAGTAAAATAATCGATTTTTAGAACGAATTAACAGATTTCAAAATTGCGCCTTGTGGTGGTCTCTGAAGCTTCGTTGGAATGCCGCCACGCCAGGAGTTACTAAAAAGCAGGGTATTGAACCGAACCCGAACCGTGAACCGAAAACCGGAAAAAAACGTTATTTTCGCGCGAACTGGAGTTGACCCGGAACGAAATAATTTTTCTCGCTCCGGAGCGGAAACGATATGTTTTCCGTGCGGTTTTCGGTTCATACGCGAAGTCAGGTTGCGTGAAAAGTGCTTGGCGAAAAACATAGTAACCTGAAAAGTAAACCAAAAAATTAAACAAAACAAATTATTTTCTCGCTAACCGGAGTTGAACTGGACCGAAATAATTATTTTTTCGGTCCTGGGCAAAACTGGTCAATTCTTTTTGTGGTGTTTCGTTCATGTGGAAAGTCAAAAAGGCCAAACAAAATTGGTAGCGGAAACCTCTGTAATGTTCCATTATCAGGTTTTCACATAACGGTCTTCTTCATAATTTATAAACTTCGTCTCCAGAACTGAAACGAAATGAGCACAGTAACTATTAATTCTCCGTGATTTCTGGTCTAATGTATTTCTTTAACAAATGCCCACATTCGTCCTAACTATTTCTTGGGGACCGGAAATGGCTTATCAAACAAAATACCCAATTAGTACGTCAGCAAAAGTGACCAATGAATGAGTCTGTTAGGTGGCAAAACAGTGAGTTTACCCAGTTGGTTTTTCACCTCTCTTTGTCCTTGTTTTTTTGTGTTGTTTTTTTGGCGTTCAGTTTAATTTTTGTTTGGAGCTTCTTGTCTTCAATTTTGTAGAGCTGTGTGAAATTTACTTTAAACGCCTTGATTTCATTCTACAAATGATCGGATAAGAGAGCGATACAAAGGCCGACGGATATTTTAGAACCAGCACTAGTTGCCATACTGTGGCGCATCTAATCTCCTTTCAAAGTAACTCAGCGGATTTAATAATCTGTCCGTAATTAAAGTCTAGCACCGGGAAGGGGAGGGGGATTGAATCAACAGTTACAGCTACAGAAAACAGCAAAACAGCTTCGATCTCTGGTAGCAGAGACTGCAAGGGCCGAAACGTTTTCTCCTCAGAAACACAAACATCCAGGCGCACAGCTCTTCTGAGCATTCTTAGACAAGGAGTCGCGGCTTTCAAGGGCCGTTAACGAGTTACAGTTTTGGGAGGAGAAAAGGGGACGCCATCAAGAACTCTACCCATTGGCGCAAGTAGCCCTGGGAGTGCCTGCGACCCAGGTCAGAGTGCAGCGAGCCTTTTCTGCACTGAAGTTCATTCTATCGTCTCAGAGGTGCTGTGTTTCCCCGGATATGCGTGATGACGTCCTTTCTTCTTCGGTCAGCTGGCTGACATTGAACTGCGCTTTCACCCACGTCCCGAGGTTCCCCAGCACTAGCTCGTTCTTTCTACACAGTAATGTGAGCCTTTGCTTCTATATGTAACACATTTATAAAATATGCATAGTTTATTTTTTGCTGTCGTCAATTGTTTTTGTAGTATATGAGTACGAACCGGTTCGAATCGGTTTGAACATTTATTTTTTCGCTCCGGAGTTGAACCGGAGCTGAACCGTTTTCTCTGAACCGGAACGAAAACCGGAACGAAAAACATTTCGGTTCGACACCCTGCTAAGAAGCAGCGCCAGTTCTCGGCAGTAGGGCTCGCTTCTGGACTAAAGGGCTGGTTATACTCCGACGTTGAGCGCAGTGAACGCAGCTTGGCGCAGAACGCGCGCCTTTCATTGGCCGGCTACCAGGAACTCGATATCTGCGACCAATCAGTATCTGTGCGCGCTGCGTTACGCCGCACCCGTCGACGTTACGTTGGAGTATAAACGTACCTTTACTTAGCCCCGAATGTGACTTAGCGGAGAACATTAACGCGTTTATTACGTTGTACATGTTAAAGCTTCCCCAGTGCTTCCGCAACGTGTATCCCACAACATCGAGACCGCCGTTCCATGCAAACGTTAGGTATAAGCTTGATCTGAGATTACAGGCACCGCTGCCAGGCAAACAAGACCCCCCCCCCCCCCTTTCCAGAGTGCTCAAAGAATTTGGAGAGCAAGGTCGCTAAACTCGTCAGACACAACTTTCTTTGTGTTATGACATAGCGGGGGGAGGAGCCGAAAGATTGCAGCGAAGTTTTCTTTTCTCACAAACCCGCAGATCCGTATATATTGGTGACGTTTTTCATTGAAAGGGCCAAAAATCCCTATTACTCCCTAGGCGCCCAGCTAGAGCAGCACGAGAAAGCGGAGACGAACGTGGTTATCAGCTGCGACTTTGATGGTCTCTAAAAAGCACAGCGTAGGCTTGGGTAATAAATAGCATTCTAAAATCAACACCGTCAGAATTGATAGTCTGAAATCGTTCTTATTTCCGCCGATAAAGCAGAATTTACTGAGAAAACGTTTCTGTCGTCCCTTTTATTTATCTCGGCCTTTTGAATTTGATCAGAGTGTAGCCCGACGTGGCTAGGTCACTACCAGCCAAGTAGCATTGTCCACCTTTGGACGGATTTCGCTTCCGGGCAGTTGTTCCCCATCAGTGGGAGATAAAATCCTCTTATGATAGACATTCAAAGATTAGCCAAACTGGGATTAATTCTGCGTTCATAACTGAAATAAGAGTAATGTTAGTTTGGTCAATATTGACGGTGATGTTTCGAGAACGCGAGGACACCAAGCTTTTATCGTACACAACCAAACTTTCCACCGTCGACTCGAACACGCACCATCAAATTTGTCGTTCACAACTGATCATCCTGACCCTAACGTGAAAGTTATGAACTATAAAAGGACGTCAGTGAACCCACCTGCACACAACGAGCCCTGGCACGAGCCTCTCGATTGAAAGTCTGTCATGGCCGTTCGTAAGTTCATGGAATGCGCCCTGTTATAATTCCAGAATCTCTAGAACCATAATTTAGAAAATTGCACGCTGCGCTGTTTTTCGTCATCGCTCAGTTGGAACGCCTCTAAGCAGGGTCGTCGAAACAGAAGGACGGGGAGGGGAGCGATTCACCCCCTCCCCCAAGTGGCGTCGAAAAAGGGGGCGCAAAGGGCATAAGGGTGTAAGGGGGGGGGGGGGATATAGCCCCAGAGCCGTTTATTGAGAGAGTTTGGCCATACATTGGTTTGAATAGGCGAGCATCTCGGGCCAACCACAGGCCGCGAAACAGCCCCTAGCGGTGGTCGCGTGCTCTAAATCTGTGCCACGACTATACTTCGTTTCACCTTACGTGCGAGCGAAGGCAAAACTGGAAGCGCGAGCACGGAAGCTCCGTGCGTTCAGGCTTTGCTCGAGCGCGCGAGCTGGGGAGAAATGCAAAAAGCGCTGGTCTCGCGCTTCTAGCTTTGGCTTCGCTCGCAGGTAAAGTGAAACGAAGTATAATTTGAGCCGTGCCGAGCGGAACTCCGCGTCTCAAGACGCTCGCGCACCCCACCCTTTGCACTGCTTTCTTTCAGCCAGTCTCAGGACGCTGTTCTAGCAGTGCAGACAAAGGCATGGGCACGAGCGCGTGGCTTTGGAAAGTGCCTCCTATGCACGAGGTCTCGTACAAACAATAGCGTTTCGCTGAGCTAGGCTCACGCGCCTGTGCCTTTGTCTTCACTGTCGACATTTGTGAGATGGAGTAGAAGTCTCCTGATTGGTCGACGCTTTGTCACAAATTTAGTTTACGCTCTAAGCGTGGGGGGAATATTCGGCGCTGGCGGCGGCCTTTGCTCCGCCTATTGTCCAAACTCTCCTAATATACGGCTCTGTATAGCCCCAGTCCGGTCTATAGCATTTCAGAGAGTTATAATAAAAAAAAAATGATAGATGTTTACAGTTCTCTATAATGTCGAATTAAAGCGCAGCTCTTGAGGAGGAGGAGGGGAGGGTACGGAGGTGAGGGTATGCCTCTCCACCCCCCCCCCCCTCTTCCTATCCTGCTCCTTTCTCATTTAGCGGGGAAACCTAATTGGTGTTAAAATCACGTGACGTAAATTTCCCCGCTAAATTTAGTGAAAAAACGTTCCATAATGCCACGCGCGCGCGGCTACGCCGGCGGCGACGCCGCTCAAGCTCGAAACGGGCGCATAAAGGCCCGTTCACACTCTTGCGACCTCTTAAACCTGGGTTGCTTAAAACTTCTTAAACCAGAGGACACACTGGCGCCATCTATTGGGTAGCAGTGTAAACTCGGCGGTCCGGCATATTTTTTTATTTCTCTCGCGCATTATCCTTTCTTTCTTGGCTCGAAAAACTTTTGTCAATGTTATAAACGAGCCTTTCTATGGGTATTACGCACATTTGACCTCGGAAATCCCGCAAAACCTTCGCTCTTGTGAAATGCAGTTCCAGGGTCACCGCATAGATTGCACCACAATGCCAGTGTGTCCTCTAGTTTAAGAAGTTTTAAGGAACCCAGGTTTAAGAGGTCGCAAGAGTGTGAACGGGCCTTAAGAGTTGTGCTCTAAACATTCGGGGGAAGAGATATCCCCCTTCTTCACTACTATCACCCCACCCCCGTTCTCTCTCTCTCTTTCCCGAAAAATTTCTACGGCCCTTCCTGACCCCTATTTCAGTGTGTGTTCGTGTTGGTTATACCTTTTTTATCCCTTTCCCCGGCTTTTTCTCGCCATTCCCCGTCGCCCCCTCATCTCTCAGTCATTACCGATGTCTCTATACATAACGCCTGTGGGTGACTCCGGTGGCGTTGTTGACAGTGGCGGAAGACGAGCTCTAAGACCGCATACACCGCGCACGGCTCCACAATATCACGAAGTTTAATCTTCGCCTCGATTCCGAAGCAAAGATTTTGGCCTCAAATAACTTCTTCCCAAAGTTGTGAAACGTCACTTTGTCGTCAGCAATAACTTTCACAAACGACAATCTTGCGACGAGAAAGTTGAGAGTATTTAGAGCCCGCCTAGGTACAATCTACGTTTCATTGACTCTAGTGCGGCGTAGGGATGTAGGGACAGGCAGGCGCGACGTCATCAATGCAGCCGTTCAATCGGCTGGCCCCTCGGTGTTGCTCGCGGGCGCTCCGAAGAAGCTCGCTACAACTTTGTGCCTAACATTCTCGCTGGAATTTGAGCACCGAGAGAGCTTAGAAGCCTTAGATGATTGACATCTCGTCCCGGGTGACGCCAACGTCGCGAGAATCCAATCAGCGCGCTCCGCGAACTTCGTGCCCAACTTTGTGTTTGACGAGTTTAGCGACCCAAGTCGTCCGCTTCTCGCGCAGAAGTTGCGGTGACGTCAGAACGACGCCGAGCTCTGATTGGCTGATCTAAAACAATAGTGGGTACACACAAAGGCGTCTAGCATTGAGGTCTACGGACTATTCTTTTAATCAAGGCCAATCAGTGCTCGGTGTCGCTCTGACGTTACAGCAACTCCTGCGCAAGAAGCAGACAACTTGCTCTCTGCATAGTGCGCTCAAATATGGCACCCGGTAGCTGCGTTCGATTCACTTACGAGTCCTGCCCCAGTGCAGCAAAGTGTAGGGCACTCTACTTCCGGTATGTGTATTTAGATACGACCTGAACTACACCGCCCTACACTTTTCTGCACCGGTGCAGAAGATTTAAGTAAATCGAATGCTGCTAGTGAATACCTTACATTAGGGTGCCTCAATGACCTTCTCTTTAGGGTGATGCCACCCTTTGTAGTACCGGATGCCGACAGCACGCCCTCATGGGTAAAATACAAAGAAATCGACGAAAACAAACACCTGCAGGGACACGGTTTTTAATGCGCTTCTGAACAAAAAAGAAAAATAAACGTGTGGGACAAAATAGCCAGATGCCACCAGCCTATAAGCAAAGCGCACATGAAGGCACCCTACCTTACATACATATCATGCCGGTGTTACTATTGCTGAGTGCTGACGTTTATTTCTACTTACTGGTTCCCTCGGGTTACTGTTTCTGCGGTGTGAAACTAGCACTTTGAACCGAAAACTCGTGGCACATAAAATACCGGCATGACCGCGAATGACGTTATGTGCACGCATTTATAGGTCATGGGGCGTACAGTCATCGAATATTACTACGTGATTGTCACTCATTGACGCCACCAAGCTGCAAGGCTCGCCAACACAGTGCCTTCGGCCGTGTATGAACTATCCACGTCACGAGCGTGATGCGCATTGCGCTTCTTACTGGACGACTTCGAAGCAAGGGGTAAGAGCTCGCGCTCGCGTCATGAACGAGGATAGAGCTACAGTGTGTGTTTCTTTCTATTAGCGACGTGCGCGACCAAAAGCGTCGCTGCGGTCATATTTCCACTAAAACCCCTTCATGTGTCAAAAGTAGCGCAAGGTGTATCGATGCACGAGACACGTGCAACGTGCAGCCCTTGGGAAAATCATGGCGGTACAGCGCAGCACTGAACTAGATTTCAGACGCCATAATCTTCTCAGAAGTGGCGTGCGGCACGTGTCTCGAGCATTTCCACAACAATGAATGGCGCCACATTCCCAGGTTAGAGGCAGAGTCGTATATGTAGAGAGTTTGGTCATTCGTTGGGAAGTATAGAAGGCAAATGAGTGTCATTGGCCGAAAGCGGAATGGGCGTGTTTCAGTGCGTCTTCACAAATTCGAATGTGGCCAACCAGAAGCCGGATATAATACCCTGCTGGTGATTGCGAGAAACAAACCTAATAAGTGCTTCGGATTAACTCTCTTTGGCTGAAAATATGGTGCACGTGATGTTTCAATCACAGTCATCCAAAATCATTGTGAAAGAGTGCAACTAGCGAAACGATCGACATAATCGGTACGCCAAGCAACGATGTCCGGGAATCTGCCGTCCGAGTCGTCACACTCTGTCCGAGCAAAGCAGAGTTGAGCGGCGCATTCGTTTCTTTCATCTTTCTGCTTGATCATGATCGAAACATCACGTGCACCCTATTTTCAACCATGAAGTTTTACTACACTTCACTCTTCCGCACCTATTAAAACTATATACCAATATATACCTTTGATTAAAACAGTTTCTCGCTACCACCGCTAGGGGATTCTTTTAGGCTTCTGGTTGGCCAAGCGAGCGTCCCAAGTCCACTTTCCGCGTCTGGTGCGTGCTCTGGCTCTGCCCGCGCCTCCCATTGACCAAATTCTTATACACGGCCCTGGATAGAGGGGCTTCACTTTCCACGACCGGCTAAACCACGGGCATAGAAGCATTGTCAGGCTGTCAACTTTGACGGTGTTAGTTTCGGAATGCGATGGTTCCTAGCTTTCACTGTGCTTTTTAAGCACACCATTGAACTTGTCGCAACTGTTGGTAAGTAGCCAGAGTAACAACTCGTGACGTCACGATGAGGCAAATTCCAGTCGTGCTTTCACGTATGGAAACCCTAAAGGGCGCCACCGAAACAACTCTCGTTGCAAATAGGGGCTATTCACTGGACGCCATATTTGAGGGTGCTGTTTAAAGCGCATGCTCAGAACCTAGATATCATTATTACGCTGCAAAGACCGGGGATATTCATGGTGGGGAATGCACGCTGCAAAAGAACTTTGGAAGCTCGCCATCAGCACGCGCTCAGCAGTCGCGCGCACAGTTCTGGCCGGCAGTGAATAATCCCTAATCAAATACAACATAACTTCGTTCAAGTACCGCTATTCTGCCCTGCTTTTACGACCACAAAACAACGTATTAAAAAGAGCTTCTTACAACGAATTGTAAGCTCCTGGAACTCGTAAGGAATTGTAGACAATTTATGTAAAATATAAAAATTACGATATCATGCAGTTTGAACACTTAGAAACCATCTGTTTTTTGCTGTATAAACAACGTACAACAAAAAACAAAATACGGGTATAAACGATTGCTCTAATAATTGAGGAATGCATAGGATAAAAAAAAAGACGGGTTTATTGCGTCAGATGCTTCGTGGTTCGCCAAAATACAGCGACATTTCTTTGTGCGATATCGAAGTAAAGGTTGGTTTTGGTCAGGTCGTGGGTGATGATTAAACTGAAGGGAGGTTGAGGTTCTTGGGAATGCGGACGTCGCCGAAGTTCTCTTGATAGCGGATGCAGTATACGGACAGCCAGTCCACGTCGTTGAAGGTCAGCGATCCCGGAAGAGTCAGGGTGATGTCTTCGCCGGTGTAACCTTTGGTCAGCTTCACCCTGGCAAGGAAACAAAATCGAGTTGAAGTACCAGACTCCACCTTTTTGTCGCGCCTTCAGTATTGCCTGGCACAATGATTAAGTTTCGTTCTGTATTTTGCTGAAGGTGACGTAAAATGGCTCATGCATAAGGAAAATAAATTACGGTTTCTAGCCGTGTTCTGCAGAATAATGGCGGCTGCGGCTGAGGCGCTGCGCACTTCGGTGCACGCAGACTACACATAATCACACTGCGCACTAACCCTGACGTCACCTGGACTTACAATGTCAGTGACGCCTTCGCGTTACGTGACGTAATAGTATCAAGTTCACGAGGCGTATCACGTCACGTAATAGTATCGCGTCACGTGATGTCATATTATCACATGACACCTTGATGTTTGGCGGAAAACTTTTCTGCCAAGTTCAGCTGACAACATTATCACTAAATTTAGCAGATATATTTTTAGCCATAAAACATCTACAAGAAACAGACGTGGGAATCCGTTGCGTAACCTTGTCAGTATATGAGTGTCGCGTTAAAATGGGTCTTACATAATATGTTGACTAAATCACAGTCGAAGTTTATGGTAAAGATTAACTCGTTATTTTGTAAGCTCCGTTAATGTGACCATTTCATATTTCATTAGTGAGAAGGACCAGATATTTTACTATCTATATTATAAGCCTCTATACTTGCTTACTTAGGACCGTATGTATTAAACGAAGCTCGCAATGCAGTTATTTCGTTATGCGAAGGGACGAAATGCTAGGCGAGATTTGACTTCCATCTACATATTCAGCTCCGTGCTCCTATCGAGTTTTACGTGACATAAAAGTGTCATCATTATCTGATCATGTGAGTGGACCTTGCTCACCTTTCCGGAACGCAGAGTGGTAAGCGAAAAAAATCTTTCAAATTACCTCGGTTTTGTTTAGCTGCCTCGCCTCATTTTGTGACCGTAACTGCTACCATTCTTCCAGCTCAACTTCAATGGAATGGCGCGCCAGGTAGTGCTATGTGGCCAAACGAGATTCACGGACTAGGTGGCGCAAGCCGCCACCCAGCTAACGGGGTTCATCGGCATTCAACCAAATTCACTGTGAAGCCCTTATTAGACTGGGTTACTCCCAGAACAAGGCTACCTTAGTACTTACTCTCCACTAGCTGTTGGAACCTTGGTGGCTCCGGTGTGGGTCACCTTGGGTCCTTTGCCGACCAGGAAGTAAACATCTGCAAGTGCATGATCATGTTTGAAATCCTCCACACCACGCATACTGCCCGGGAATAAGAATTAACTTCGTGAAAGTCATTTATATGCGGTCTTCAACACCTGAGCAGCAGGCATTGTTGAGCTTGACGTGGAGTTTGGTCAATTACTGGCAAGATAATAGGTCTAGCTACTCCCGTCCCAACACGCCTTTGAAGTACATGCCTAATGTGCCTAAAATTTTCGTGGCTGAAACGGCGGTCGGTGATGGGCGCTGATCACGCTTTGGGCAATTTCATGTGGCATCAAGGAAGATGAAGCCAATTTTTGAGTGAGCATGGATTCCATCTGGCTGCGGTATTGACCCCCCCTCTGCTTGGAGGGATCAGGATATGTTCACAACGCTCGCCGTGCTAGCAACTACCACCCTCACCAACGTGAGCTTTATTTCTTTTTATAGACGTAGATTGCACAGTTGGCACTATTTGTGTATTTACACGACGGAGATTTCTTCCGCAAAGAGGAGCAAACGTCACCGCGCTTCGAGGTCTCGTGTGCCACATCACGGATCCCTTAAGCTGAGACTCCAGCCAATGTTACAACCACAAGAGCACGATGTTGCAGCTTTGAAATGGTCTTCTGCATAGCGTGCACCCGCGCTAGAAGAGCACGTCTCAAAGCCAGGAGAGCGGGCTAGCTCGCGCGTGCAGCTTTTGCTGTAGTCTCAGTTTAAAGCTATGTGACACACGTGACCTGGAAGCCTGATGACGTTTGCTCTTTTGTGTGGAAAAAACCTTCGTCGTGTTAATTCACCATAAATGGTATTAGCACAGGAATGACTGACAGAAATGGTGACGCTCCCCGGACAACAAAGTCGAATTTTATAGAAACTGTATCACATGTACGAAATGTATTTGACCATCTCGGTGAACGTCCACACTGGTATGTTCTCTTAAATCAATGTATTCATCTTCCAGATCTTTAGACGTAGCATTCAATACAAAATGATGTGTCCAGTTGTGAAACTGCACTCGAACCTATGACTGGAACTAAACCCCCATGATGGTGTGACCTTAGATGAACGAAATGTACGTCGACGCCTGTGCATGAGACCTAGCCGCAACCTTGGTGCACCGTGATTTCAAGTGACTTTTGTTTTCTGACCAAATTCCATGTAATAAAAAAAAACACAAAGGTGGTCGAGTGGTTTAGCGCACACCGACTCAGGGCACGAGGAGCGAAAGCTCCGCGCTGCAGAACCCAGGGATCCTGGGTTCAATCCTTAAGGCCGGTTCAGACACTTGCGGTTGAGTGCGTTTGACTGCGTTGCGGCGAGAACCGAAAGCCAGTCACCGGCACATCTGTGCTTCGTATGAAGCGTGGAACCCAATTCAAGGAATCTCTTGGCACGCGCTATGAGCCGGAGGAATGTCCTGGTTTCTCGCTGCCGCAACGCAGTCAAACGCAGTCAAACGCAACTGTCTGAACCAGGCTTTACCCCTGCCCGTTTCGATCTGGATGAGAATCGTACCGGCGTGCGGTCGTGTATCGCTACCGCGCGATGCACGTTAAAGACCCCAGGCTAGCAGTCGTACTGCACTGGCTGAATTCTCTATCTACTGTCAGCAACAATGTCGCCATGTTCTGGCAGACTAAACTCCCGCAGTATAAACAACTAAGGACTATTTTGTTTTGTTCTTTGGTATTAACACAAACGAGCGATTGTTGGGCTGACGACAGGGCAACACACGGCGCACTAACCGCGCCAACACAGCGGGAACGAGATTATCTGGAGTGCGCCATCCTAGCGTGGGGGGATGTCGGCAAAGTGTATCCTTTCCCGTAGCGTGCTTTCGGAACGCCGCTTCTCTGCCTCGAGCGTTCGACGTTCATGTACGGCTGTGCATGGAATCGCTTTTCCCTTCTCACTGAGAGAAACGATATATATATATTTTTTTCTACATTGTTTTACTTTCATTTGCAGTTTCAATAATAATTGTGTTGCGTGTATTTTTAAACAGCCATAAGTTAGTCAGGCTCAATGGACGTCTAGTGTGTTAGATGTCGATGAAAAATTTTGCCAGTGCAGTACAACCTATAGCCCGAGGTCTTTAGACATTAACGTGCTCCACACAGTAGTTATGCACAACCGCACGCCAGCAAAATGCTCAACTAAATTGTAACGGGCAGGGGTGGGGATTGAAACAAGTATACCTGGTTCTGCAGCGCGAGCTTTTGCTCCACGCGCTCCGAGTTGCGGCAAATTAACACACTCGGCCAAATTTGCGGTTTTTAAGACACTGAACTGGCCTAGATTATAAGTGACTGTAGAATTTTATTCTCTTCTGAGAGGATTACTGTTCGTTGAAGCACCACTGTGAAAAAAAAGGGGGACGGGTCCTACCACCCTCGCTCTTGTGAATTCGTGGCGAATTCACAAGAGCGAGGGTGGTTTTTAGTTACGTTTTTAGTGCAGCCTTTACGTCTACATTAGTTTATACGTTTTTAGTGCGGCCTTTATGTCTACATCTCTTTAGTGGAAGTTTTGTTTATAGCAATTTTAATTTCGATGTATTACTTGCAGAGGCAGCTCACCTGGGCCAGATCCGTCATAGGTGAACTTTGTGATCTGGATAGTCCTCTTGTTCTTGAGCACCACCGGTCCGGAGCCGACGTTGTGGGCGCGCTTAGTGAGCCCTCCGAGCGTCACCGGGCCTGCGGTTCCGACCTTCGTGGCAGCTGGCAGTGGGGACTGCGCCAGTGTGCCCAGAAAGATTCAATCATCGATCTATTGCACGTAGGCGGCAATATGAGCTGGCCCAGTTTAGTGCTAGCTCAACTTGATACAAATGACCCGTGGGCTGCCTAAGGCGTGCTAAGCTATCAAACCAACCGTCAGAATGCGACGATTGGAAATGTGGAAGTCAATTTTAACCACTTTTTGTGACAGCTTAATATGCGCGGGGTTCGCCAGCAGCCCTATTGTGCTGCCCCGACCTGAACACCGCTGGGCATGCTCATACTGCCATACCTTGTACAACTTTTTATGTCAGGTAAAGATCAAATCAGCTTCAACAACTAAAAAAAAAGCTTTGTATTCAGTATAATGATAAAGCATATAATGCGACGGTGTAAGCGAGCTGGAAAGTATTAACCATAATAATCCCGGGAGGAAGGGAACAAGGGTTCGAAGGACAAACACACATCTCCAAATTTAGCTTGGTGACTGTTGTGCGGCTGAAAAAATCCGCCCGCTCCTGGCATTGAACCAGGAACTTCTCCATTTCCCGTGGAGCGATCTACCAACTAAGCTAATCAGGAGTTAGACGTCAATAGAGCAGGCGGGGTTTAACAGCTGCCACCAGTCTAACACCAGCGACGATCAACGGCCAGCATTTTAAGGTTATGATGATAATGCAAATCATTCAAATGTACTGGCGAACTGGATTCGAATAACGATAATGATTCCAGGAGGAGGTAAACAAGGGGGACAAGGGACGAACACAGATCTCCAAACGCAGCTTGGTGACCGGTGCGCGACTAAAAAAATTCATCTGGTCCTGGTATCAAACCAGGGACCCCTCCATTTCCAGTGGAGAGGTCGTTATTCTTGTCCAGCTTGAATGCATCTTTGCATTTATTGCATTATCAAACAGAACCTTAAAATTCAGGCCATTCACCGTCGCTAATGTTAGGCTGGTGGAAGCTGTTAAAACCCGTTTGCTCTACTGATGCCCAACTCCTGGTAGGCTGAGTCGGTAGAGCACTCCACTTGAAATTGAGAGGTCCCTGGTTGGATGCCAGGACCAGGCGAACGTTTTCTATCGCACACTAGTCTCAAAGCTCTGTTTAGAAATTTTGGTTTGTCCTTCGTCTCCCTTCTTTCCCTTCTCCAGAAATTATTACCTTTATTCTTGTCCACCTCACTTACACCTTTGCATTAATTGCATTTTCATCAGAACATTAAAATGCGAGCCGTTCACCGTTGTTGGTGTTCGACTCGTGGCAGCTGTTAAACCCTGTTTGCTCTACTGACGTCCAACTACTGGTTAGCTGAGTTGGGAGAGCGCTTCACTGGAAATGGAGAGGCCCCTGGTTCGATACCGGGACCGGGTGGATTTTTCCATTTGCGCACCAGTTACCATGCTGTGTTCTGTGATTTGTGTTAGTGCTTTGCCCCCCTTGTTCCGCTTTTCCAGAGATTATTATCTTACTTTGTATTTAGTAGTTCTATTGAATCTGCTCCCAAGCTTAAAAATAAATAAGGTGTAAATGAGGACTTATTTGAAAATTACTTCCTCGCAAAATGTCGCCCACGATGCCAAAGTTATTTATAATAAAACACGATAATGTTCCTATCTTTTTTTTTTTTTACCAGCACGAAAAGCTCCGTACTTGTTATTATTGGTATTTTTAGTAGCCCGAGCTCCTGCAAAAAGGGCCTGAGGTTTTTTAGGCTATGACTTTACTAGAAAAACGCAAAAAAGAGGAATTAAACAGATTATGAAATACTCTTGATTAGCTTCTGGATATTCCAGTTTGCGTTCCAAGATTGAACATAGACCTTTTTGTTGTATTCGATTTTGTTTTTGTAGATTACGTTATTGAAACTACTTTTGCTATATTGATTTTAATGTAATCGGCTCTCCGTTCAGGCCTCTCTGGGCTTGGTCACCGAGCTCTCATCTTGCCCCTGCCAAACTGTACCGTCGGTAATGTATTTCAATGTCGAGTTTTTTGCCTTGACACAGCAAGATGACAACGGGAATTTTAGATTAAGTGGCCAGCCGTGACGCGAAACCAGGTCGGTAGGTGCATTCAAAGAAACATCATTCTCAACCATTAAAACAAATTACCAAGAAAAGCAGGCACACACACATTTGCACTATTTACTATTCGCGTATGGACAGTTTCCTTTGTGAATACATTTAACAATAAAAAGTTTCTAAAAGAGATCTTTATAAAGGAATATCAGGCTTGCTGGTAAGGAGCTTCTGGGGGCGACATGACGCCGCCAGAGGTGAATCCAGAAGTGTGGAGGGACACGCCCCCAACAATGACCAGAACCACCGCTGTTTTGGTCACCCACGGGTGGCACCCGAGGGTGACCAAAAGAGCTTTGGGTTTGGTCGTCGTTGGGGGCGTGTCCCTCCACACATCTGACTTTACCTCTGGTGGCGTCCTGTCGCCTCCAGAAGCTTCCTACCTTCATGGGATTAGGGATAATGAATTTGTCGTGACTATTTAATTAGCCACCGAAAACATAAATAAACGCGGGAGCGTGGCCTGTTATTGTCACGATACTAGCTTCGTGATTGGTTCCTGGGCGTTCTTATCGGCTCATGCCGCTTTCTTATTGGCTGCGGACCAATAATCAGATGCTCGGCGCTTCTATACTATAGGTCCGTTTATCGTAGTTTGCGTAGAACAGCGATAACGGTCAATAACGTACCCGTGCCGCCCGCTGTCCCACTGCCGTTCCCGTGTGAGACCACCGGATGTCTTGGCGCAAGTGGGACAGGTCCCGAGCTGCGTGGTGGTGTAACCTGAAAGAAAGGGAAATAAACAAACAGGAACATGAAGACAGGGAAATGAACAAATATGAACACAAACAGGAACATCTCCTGCCGTGTAATACGCTACGTTTTTGTTTTTTTTTCAAATTTAATTACTTTTTTTTTGTTGCTCTCAATTCTTTCCGGCTTTTTTTTTTTTTCTCTTTCATTTCAGCAAGAATTGGCTATGTGTAGAAAACCCTTTTCTTCTGTCGATTCGACAGCGTTCCTCAACTACTTTGAGGGTCCACGCTGGGTTTTCCGGATAATTACTTTCTTATAAAGAGTCTGACTGACCGATACAAATAGGTCCTTGTATATTCACGATATGATTCCCGTGAGTGTTAAGGGGGTACACTGGCTAGAGATTTAACTTCTGAACTACTCAAGTGCTCGGACGAAAATTTTCAGGGAAGATATACCATTATATGTAGGTGTATTGTCCAAACTTTCAGCTCTCTAGAACAATTTTACATACCTGCAAAAGAAGATGTGTCACTCTTCGTAAAAAAAGCAAAAAACAAAAAAAACTATGATATGTAAACGAAGCTATTAAGCACCATTTTGACTGCTTGATTATAAAGGGACGGATGTGGGACTTTGGGCTATCTAGTTTTTTTTTTTTTTTATAACCTTACAATATAAGATGCATATCAACCCCATGTCAATTTTCGAAAACATATTTCTTGCTCAATGAGGTCTTCAAGTTAAAATAAAATAAAGTAGATAGCCCGATTGCCCAGTAAATTTCAGTTAGGAAATGTCCTTTTTTTAGAAATATCAACACTTTAGTACTAAAAACCCGTAATTGAGTTGAGTCAATATATAAATAGTTTTCAGGTGCGCTCTACAATATATGAGAAAAAAACGTAATGAAGGAGCTTTCATTTTAAAATGTTGCGAAAAAGAGTTTAAACGATAACTAAGATAAATTTCTCGTGATACTAGTGCCCTCTGCAGAGTGATCGAGGCGGTGTACTGCGTTCAGCCAGGGTCACGCTGCTCATACATCCTAGAACAGACAGTTGGCACACAGATTCGAACGTAAATAACCACGAGATCCGTGCTTCGAATGCCGAGTGGCAACGAGTTCAAGAAGAAACTAGACACACGGTATTTGAACCACAGATATCGCTGTGGCTGTTGTTTGCTGAGTGTTTTCCGTATGATAATAAGCAGTGTGAACCCGGCTTTATAATTGTCCCCGCCGCCATTTTTTCTTTCAATATATTTTTATTGCGGGTCCTTAGAGGGGGATGCATATATGCCTACAAGACACTTCTAGCTGACATTCAAGGTTGCACACTTTGTCAAGGATCATCAAAACCGATGGGTGTCACAGATACAGATGTTCAGATGTAGTTTGCTTTTCGGTGATTAAACCATAACCTACCTCTTTTGTGCTACTTTTTCAGTTGACGCATTCTTTTTTTTATTTGTTCAACGGGGTCGTATATTGCGGGGGTCATACTTGGTCACGTGATAAACGGTTGGACATCTG
The DNA here is from genome assembly GCA_013358835.2 of Ixodes persulcatus. Lineage (NCBI taxonomy): Eukaryota > Metazoa > Arthropoda > Arachnida > Ixodida > Ixodidae > Ixodes > Ixodes persulcatus. Next base: position 28,507 of record JABSTQ010005479.1, read on the forward strand.
CTAACCTTCGGGAATGTTCAGCACGACCGCCTCATGTTTAAACATTGTTGCTCTAGTCCAAGCGTTCGACATATGGCTAGACCGATGGACAGAAGATGAGACAGACAAAAGGTCATACGTCCACCCCCGCAGTCGCAGACTAGCCGGCGGACTGCCGGCGGCTGACATGCCGCTAAGAACAGCGAAAAGAAGATCCCGGTAGCCGACCAAGAAGACAGGCAGACGATATCAATGGCCAGAGAGACAGGTACAACGAGATAAACGAAACATTCCAAACACCTCGTTAAAAAGTATAGAAGGACGAAAAACTAAGAGGAGAAACGGACAACCTTGATTCGCTGTTCCTCTCAAACGAGTTTGTCATATTTATTTTTCTCGAGGAGATTTAAAGCTGGAAGAAGCCGGCGTAACGTCACAGAGTATGTGCCGAAGGTTGTCCTCTACTCGGGGAAATCCTTCGGTTCCAATCAAGAGAAAACAAGGAGGGCGAAGCTGACCCCTCTGAGTCATTGTGGCAAGTAGTGCCCGACTTGTTTTGGTTTGGGTTTCAGTTCGGGTTCGGCGTGGCATTTATGCATTTGCTTGAGTCCATTTTTTTAATGAGAATCGCGGTTGAGGGTGCTGAACCGCGATCGCCGGTCATGCAGGCATATACGCGTCCCTTTCCCTACGTTTCACCCGTTTCTAAAGCCGACGTTTCGACTGAAGCACTCGAACCAAATTACGAAGTAAATGCCGGGTCAATTGACGAAATGCCATAAATTTTCTCGTTGTTTCATTTTGGAGTTCATTGAGAAGTTAGCTCTCCTCCTTCTGAAAAGTCATAGCGCGGGCCCGATATACCGAAATAGGAGCACGCACACGCTACGGCGCAATGTCGAATCCCATTTGAATTGAGTTATGTTACCGCTTCCCCTGTACTTTGTTTCGCCTAAAGTAAAGACGCATCCTACGCTACGAACTGATGGGACCAACTAAACAGTGTCAAAACCGCACCATAAAGATATTCACGATGTTTCAGTACTACGTGTTCTAGCATCGCTGAACCTTTCATAAACAGCAAAGGTCGAGTGACTTTCGCTTTTGACGCAGCTTGGGGGGTCCCATTACCTCGAAGCGTCGGCTGCATCTGGACTTAAGCTGAAACGAAGTTTAGTTGAGGGGGGGGGGGGGGGGGGGGAGGAGGAGGAGGAGGAGGCGTGTGCACCACAGCTTGGGACATGGATAGGGAAAGCTCGCGCCGCAGATTCCAGGGATCCTGGGCTTAATATGGACACCTGCTTGCTACGCCGGTGAGCTCGCTAACCAACCACCAACCGGTATACGGAAACCATGAAGGTTCGCGGTTCTCTCTGTCCCACTAGTGCGTACACGTTGCACGCCACTTGTTTGGTTTTTTTTTTTTTTTTTTTGTCAACTTTTGGTTGACAAACTTGGCGAAATCCCCGCTGGGCGAACAAAAGTGAGAGTTCAAGGAACGTACCGACGAGACACCACACGCAAGAAAGACGCCATGGTTCTTTTGCAAGGAACAAGAAATCCCGCGGCGAACTTCAACCAAGAAAACTCGAAGGAGGAAAAAAGAATGATATGAGTTTCGCATATCCTGACAAATATTAAATAACATTATAAAATTGAAGTCAAGAAGAACAGTTTTATTATTTCTCATTGGCTAAGTTACGCCCAGCAAATTATTTGGTTAAACTAAATTCAGCTGTGCAGTGAAATGGCGTGACTGGCTCTGTAGCTTTGGCTCCATTGCCACTAATAGTTGTCCCCAAGTATAGAAGGTTCGCGTTTATTTTCACTTTAGGCTCTTGACCTTTACTTTCGCTTTCGTTTTCCTTTGACTGATGCTGATCCGTCTAGTTCACAAACCGGTTTTGTTTCCCCCAAACTCCAAGCACCGCGACAGTGTCAATTTGCTTGCGGCGTTCTCGTCTTTCTATCTGTGCTATTCTTTTGTTTTTCTCAATCGCGTGGCGCACTTTTGCCAACATCTCCGAGATTGGCTGGGTGCACTCTCTTCTCCCATCTCAACTCGCTCCATGTGATAAAGGTTGTCCAAAACAACCTAAGCCACGTGCGATAAGGGAGCTCTGCCAGATGCTACGTTTGAGCGACCACTTCCTTATGGATTGCACGCTAGGAAGCCATGCGTTCTGTAACACCGCTGTTAACTGTTGTACATTGTCATGCTAATCAATAGATCGTGGGTCACAATCGTTTGAGTATTGTGAGACACTATGTGGCAGCCATATTCGATCATTTGACAACTATACACTTTCAACGGACTTCCAAATACCCGGCTCACTTGAGTGTATTGTTACGCGCTGCACATTGGAGTTTCCAGGTTGCAAGCTGTTTTGAAGCGCTCTAGTTGACGGTGAACCGCGGCCACGTACGGTGTCACAACGAAAAATAGGACGATCGTCTGTAGGTCGGTTGCTCCATTTAGGTAAAATTCCGAAGCGGCAGGAAATGTTTGTTCACAAGTGTTTCTGTTTGAGGCTGTGACGTTCGAGGTGGGCATCTCTTCATGTTCAACGTTATCAAAATATTTTGTTTTGGCCTAGTTTGTTAAACATTACGAAAATAGAAGGCGCGAAAGACAAGGACCAGTGGAACATTACACAGGAAAAGCGCTTACTGTCCGACAAAGAGAAAGGATTCCTTTTGTCACCTCGGGATATATACCTAGAAAAGGCAGTGGTGATCTTGTGAAAAAACTTCAACCGCCTGCCTGTCTTCAAGCAGAATCTCGTCAAGGCCAAGGGTCTTCAACTGTTTCACAGGCTGGATTGAAACCAACTAAGAAAACAAATTACCGCGTCCAAAGGCAACCAATTGGAAGTTCTTTTTTTTTATGGCCAAGACCCGAATGAGAATGCCCTTTTCGAGTAATTGGGACTTAGAAGTGATCTTGGCAGGGTTACATGTAACGGTTCCTTTTGCGTCATTCCTCCGTCCTCCAGCTGGATGACCCATTCTTGATATTTAAACCAGAGGTAGTAATTCAGCTCCCGAAGGACAATTCAACCCAGACACGCTATGGGCTTTCCCTAGATGTAGAAGACTTATTTTATTTGATACCGCAAAGATAATTTTTTGACACCGTCAGCGAATGCTTGAAATCGCATGGAGCCCTAGGTTTTGAGAACCCCTGGGGCTTACCGGTCGCGTCTTTCTTAGAGGTTTTGAAGTTTTATTTGTTCTATGCTTTTGTCACGTTCTCAAGAGAGACTTACATACTGTAGAAAGGAATCTGCATTGGGTCATGCGTTGCACCCATTTTGTGTGACTTTTTTCTTTCAGTTTGACAGGGGCGTAAAGCAGGTTTTGACCTCTTATCTAGTCGCACACAAATTCAGATACGTTGAAGACTATCTTGTGCTGATGACAAAAATACCTGACGCAAACGACATCAACATTAGCAAAAGCATATTTCTAGCTCATGCACAAGAGCTCAACTTCACCCACGAGACTCCGATTAAGAACAAGCTTCTTGATATGCGACTTGCCTTTCAAAATGACCACGTCTGTTGGATGTATTCACCTAGATCTAAGAAACGAATACATGACCCTGCACACTAAAAACTGGTGAAAAGAGGCATAGTTTTAAGTTGTTTGAGCGCTGACCTGACAAAGTCTTGTACTCATTCAGCAAGGGTGAAATTTGACGCTCAAGTATCACGGCTCAACGCGTCAGGCTAGCTCAGTTCTATCCTGGTTGACGTTGCTGAATGTATGATCAACCCAAGCAGAACAAGCAAAAGAAGTAGAGAAAAAAGAAGCCGACCGGAGGTCGTCCCTTACATCCATCGTATCTGTCATAACTTCAAGAGAATTGCCAACAAATACGATGTGCCTGTTGTGTTTTCAGCCCCTGACAAGCTAAAAAAGCTCCACCTCAGAGTCAACACCCAGCGCAAAAAGCCTGATGAATGCGGCGTTAGATACTATACCACAAATACGTCGACAGTTGCAGCGCAGTGGCGTATGAGATGCCGTTCAGTCGTAGGAAGGTTTATGTGGGACTGTCCGGAAGATGCATTAACGTAAGGCTCAGAGAACATGCGCTATATCTCAAATCCTCTCCGCCGGGGCATCTCGCTATACATGTGAGGGACTGTGTGTCCGTCCCGCCGCTGTCCAGCGAAAGGATTCTGAGGAGGTGTCTCGATAAGGGAACTCGCATGATTTTTGAGGCTGAAGTCATTGCGACCAAAGGAGACGCCTGCATCAGTGCTCCATCTGTGACTTTGTCATCAAAAGGATTAGAATACATAAAACATTTTTCCCTATTTAAAAAAAATGCTTTACCTTTCATTTTTACTTTTTTTTTAGTTCTTATTATTTCTCACTCTGTTACTTTAATTGCGTACACCTTTCCCTTTTATTTTTATTATATTTTAATTTTTTTTTAATTCTTAGTTTTTTTAGATCATTTGGTTCCTTTCTCAAACATATTTGTCGCATTTAATGTCAGAATTTTTTATGTCTTCGTCGTTGTCCTCTTGCGAATTAAAACGTCGGTTGAGAGCAAGAGCTTGTCCTCTGTAGTCTTCCACTCGTCCTTGTCTTTCGCGTGTTCTATTTTCGTGATATTCAACGTTAATTTCAATACAAATAAATAAATTGAGTATTCAGATTAAAAGAAATTACCAATTGTGAAGATATGAACCAAGAAATACCTGAAGTGGGTTTCCTGCGCCTCAAGGTCCTTCACAAAGTCTTGTCCTGAAAAGGAAAGAAAATGTAAATGAGAATTGTGTTGTGCAAAGCAATCGAACCGGTGCTCTACTCATCGTGTCCCTTATATATTTTTAAACATAGGTGGAACGTTTAGCCAATCTGTCACCATTCCAACGCACCACAGAACGTACTGCTCCCAAGCGCATTGGTGGACAAGACTGAGAGACAGGTAAATAAGTAACTCGCAATTACAATATGGAGTCTTATATTTAAGAGCTTTTTATGAAAATGAAATTGTAGAAAAAATAAACTCACGCCTTCACGCAATGATATGAATTTTCTCACGTTGACAATATCAAGGCATTGGCATGACCTGGCGTAGTGATCTACCAACAATGTCTTTGAATTCGGTCGTGGTTCAAGTTACGCTCCACAGAACGTAGAATGAAAATCATTACCCGTTCGAGATCCACCAAGAACCCAATATCTTATGTACACAATTCAGTGAACAACAAACAATTCCTTTTATATAACGTTACTACCTATTAGAAAAAAAAAAATAAAAAAAACTCGCCGTACAACTTGTTTTTAGCTTTGTTAACTCTAAAACGCGTTGGTGCTTAATCTTCCAGTGTGAGTTGGCGGAGCGCCAGCGGTTGCGCACGAACGCATACAAAGCAGCCGTTGGATCTACGAACACGACTCATTGCTGCAACAAGCGGACTCCTTGTAATCCCAAGAAAATGGAGGGAGAAAATTGGTACTTCACACTATATGCGTTGGAAACTATCCCCAGTGTACTTGACGAAAACAGCTCGGATGACGAAGTTGAAGTGAAGTTACAAACCCAACAGGACGCTGTACTAACAACTAAAATTTTATTCGCGAAAACGGCAGAAAGAAATTAACGTAGCCAAAACAGATTACATCAACATGCTGTTAATGTAATTTTTTATTGATGCAATCTCTTTTGGCTACGTTGATTTTTTTTTGTCTTTTTCACTAACAAATCTTTAGTTGTGAGTACAGCTTCGTTCTTTTGTGTTTTTGTCTTCACTTGAACTTTGTACGTTTGAGCTGTTTTCAACGTGCATACCGCTTACCAACTCGCCCAATTCGCTACATCAATACAGTTTACCTTAACAGTAAATTTTATTCCCATATACCTTTGTGGCCGTAGGATGTTAAAATAATTACTTAATTTTGCCATTAAAGAAGGTTTCAAAATTATGTGATTACTAGCCTATCCGATTTCAGTGATACTTTACTTATGCTGTTACGGGATATTATCATCAACCGGAATTGCGATAGAAAAGTTGAAGCATAAGCTCTGTGGTTATCTGTAGTATCGCCGCGGAGTCATCGAGCATCACGATTAATGGAATCGTATATCCTTTTCCTTCTTTACTGGAAGTTTCAACATTTGCGTGGTGTCCAGACTTAGTAGAGTTAAATGTTACTAAAGCACAAGCAATGCTTCCCAATCTTGAAAATGATGCAGCCGCAATGTACACCCTGATTTCTAGCAAAAAACCTCTCAAAACGTGCTATTTTTCTTGCAAAGGGTAGTTAGTGGACGTATGTGAGTGCAATCCTTAGTTACCCTTAATTGTATCTTGGTTACATAAAAAAAAAACCTGTACGCCGAAATTATGATGCACGTTAGCCTCCTTCGGTTTCAATTCTGTTGCAAAACAAAAGTATTAATTGTTACTTTATTTTATTTAGTGCAGTTATATGCGTTGCTTTGACTATTGCCTGCAACGTCCCGAACTGGCATGCAGCATTTGATATCGTTAAATAAACCGAGTTTAATGAAAACGTGTCTGGACTCACCGCATGTAAAATAAAGCTGCGGAAGCTCGGTCAGTCACTTCCGGACTGTTGCATAAAAAGGCGGAAGGAACGTGCATGCATGGTGTGCTGTCTTCCGAAACTGTGTCATTGCTACCTTAATAAGCGGCACCGATGCCTTCAGCACGTGACCCTCTTCACCTTTCTAGTTTCCAGTGATACCAGTTGAGCTAGTACCTGCCCGATCATCTCGTGGCCAGTTGAGCATCATGTACGGCCAGGATTGAGAATATTGTCCGAGTAGGTTCGCTTCTATACTAATACATAAAAAGACTTGTCTAGTATGCCTCAAGTTAACCCTCGAAGATTCTTTCTTGACACATGAAAAGTGTTATGGTAAAATAATGCTAATCCCTAAAGATTTTTTTTTTCGCATGGTTCCATTATAATATTTAGAAACCTTCGTATTTAGATTCACAATTAGAATGAAAGATCAAACCCTTGGCGTCAAAAGTTCCGATAATTGCTTCTCCTCAAGTCAGAGTGAAGTACACTTTGTTACTGAAGAACAGGTCATCAAGGTTTATATGCATGGCGATGATGCATTCTATGGCGGTTGCTGTAGTGCTGCTGTTATTTTTATTAAAATGTTTTTTATCTCAGTGCCTTTTTATTAGAGGCTAATTGTCGGTAATAAATAGGCATAAAAATTCTCGAGCACCTACGAAAGAGAAAATTGTTGGCATCACATAAATTTTTGATGGGGTCTTGACCCTAGTATAAATACGGATCCTATGTAGAATACATGCATATTGTCACCTACAAGAGAGAAAGATCAAATCATTATTGGTGCGGAGATCTTGGCAGACGTCACTGAAACATTTCTGGAAGGAGAGACTATTCGCATTTTGACGTATATCACTGCATGGACACATATAAATAAAAAACCTAAAATTTATACACGTTAACCCGGCCTCCTAAACTCGAATTATTAACCGCATGTAATTCCAGTCTCTATGATATGCTGTTCGTGTACCAAACGTGAAATCCTGCTATACGCGATTGACCACTGATTAATGCACTTTATAATTGGAGAACCCATCAATACCGAAAACAAGTTTATTTTCTCTGTCTTCGAGATTTATTATTGATAGTTATTGGCACCTTAACAAACGCAGGACGTGGCGATTCCCGACCTTCGCTCAACAACCAGCGAGATTTCGGCCTTAGCTGATGAGAATGCCGAAAAACATAAATTCACTAAGCCAGAAGTTTGAAGATGATAGGCCAATCCCTGTGCTTTTTAAGTTGTCAGTGACGACGATGAAAGCCTTCATTTTTGCTAAGGCATAAGCTGCGCCTTGCAAAGATATATTCAAGCACAAGCTTTGGTATCTCTTCCTGCATTTCAACAATTTGAATTTATTTCTTAAAATCTCGATAGACAAAACAAACAAAAATAACTGGAATCGAACTAATTTTTTAAAGGGGCACACAAGTGGATTCTGGGATGGTCTATTTATGGTGAAACTTCAATCTACCGGCTCTTACCAACCTAAAAAAAAAAAATTAAAAAAAAACTAAACTTACACTTATAGCGGCCAATTTTTTTATTAAAATATAATCAGATCGTGACACGCCACTCTTTCTGCGCCTTCAAGCAGACACCAGGGGGTGCCATCGGACGGCGTTTTGAAACAATAATGTCTGTATTACGTCTCGTACACCCGTGAGCGATATGAAGGTGAACTGCCCTCTTCTTGTTTTTGACGCTGCTGCAAGTTTCGGAACAAGGTCTGTTCCAGAAGAGGGCTAGAACGCAAAGTTTAGACCCCCAAGCCACGTACCATTTGAGACGTTGAGAGTTAATATAGCTTTAGGGAGCCGTAAAACAGGCAAGAAACCAGGTAAGGTGTTCACCTTCATATTGCCGGCGGGTGTACACCCAAAGATATGACGCTTTTGTCAAAATATAATGAACGACATGCCTGAAAATATTATTAACATAACGTTCGGAATCTCCACGTAGTTAACTATTTTCATTGGTCAAATTCGATGGGCGTAGTAAATACCCGAGGATCCTGGGTTAAATCCCCACCCCTGCCCGTTTCGATCTGAATGAACATCGTGCCGTTGTGCGGCCGTGTATAAAGGCCCGTTCACACTCTTGCGACCTCTTAAAACTGGGTTCATTGAAACCTCTTACAATGATGTTGATGCTTGTGGCTATCCCCTTTGAAACGGGTGGTCACGTATGTCATGTACAAATCATGTGGCTTTCACTTTCCACGCTTTTCTCTACTTTTCCACCAATTTTCTAGTCGTCGCTTTGTGACGTCGACAGTCCATCTATCTGTGTTGTTCCCGTCATCTGTCCATGAATGGAAGCCCACTGCTTGTGGTAGCAATAGTAACACTGGGGCCGCTGCCGCTGGTGGACCGATTGCCGCTTCTGCGACTGCCGCAGTCTGTCTGGCACCGCTTGTGTTGTTTTGGCTAGGCCCCGGGTTGTGCACGCGCCGCGCCTCATCCCATTCTGGTGTCAGGCCGGTACAGTGCAGAACTAGGTGCGTGTTGGATTTTGTCTTCCTGACCGCAGGCCCCGCACTGCACTGATTCTATTGCCGGATCGAACCGCTGCCAATATAGTCTTGTGCGCAGCGCTCCTGCTCGGGCCTCAAACAGGAGACGGCTGCCTAGACTGTTATAATAGTAGGCCTCCCGTCCAATTATGTCCTTGTGAGCGCTATAGATTTGGAGTGAGGATTTCTTGCTTGCCTCCTTAACCCAGTGGGTCGTCTCTGCCTCTTTGACCCGTCACCTCACCTCACTTGCCCACTTACTCGCAGTCGCCTCCATGACTGGCTGTGTAAAGAATCCATACTTCTTACGGAGCTGGTTGACCCGCTTCGTCCATTGCGTCTGCACGCAGTTGACACGGATGTAGTCGAACACTCGCCTTGCCCACCGACGCCTGTCCATATGTAGCAGTCGTCCCTGATAGGTTTGCTTGCTTGATGCCTCTCGTGCCTCAAACGTCGACCATCCGATGTCTCCTTGTATGGCCTCAATCGCCACGTTGCCGTGGCTGTTGAGTGCTTGGCGACCGACATCCTTCTGTCTGCGTTCTATCCAGGCTCGTGTGTCAGCCGAGGCACAGACGATCTCATTGGCAAACGTGAGCTCAGGCACATGAACAGCTTTCCACAATTTCTTGATCATCAAATATCTGTTACAGCTCCACATAATGCGCCGGCGTAAGATATTTTGCCGTCTCTGGGCTGCCTGTCGAAGGTGCATTTGGTATTCGCCACAGTAGTCGGGCCCATTCCTTAGTGGGACTCCCAGGTACCTATTAGCCCCGTGCGCGACCGAAAGCGTCGCTGTGGTCGGCCTTCCACGATTGGCCGAACGCTGACTATGACGTCGGAAAGGGGATTTTCATCGACGGAAATAAGAGGAATGAAAGAACTTTAATTTTGACGGTGTTGGCAGTGTTCCTTTAAGAGCGCAATGATTTCAAGCTTCCACCATGCTAATAACAAACACCATCTAACTTGTTGTTTGCAAGGTAATGACGTCACAAAGGGGAACCACAGGAGGGCGCCACCAAAACTTCTCGCCGCTAATACTTCCCAGTCATCGTAACGTCTTCCTTCTGCAGCTGTAACTTATTATTTACAATGCCGTTCCCAGAGAACTGCACGATTGACGATTTCTGAACATTAAACTTCAGACCCAAACGGACGATGCTTCCACGCAAATATCTGCTAGCCTCTGCAACGTATTCATGTCTTCAGCCACGAGGACGAGATCATCCGCGTATGCAAGACCCGGTAATGTCCATTGTGTCACGCATCCATCTTCTATGCGGCGGAGTGAAAACCCTAAACCAGATGTTATTAATTTGCTCTCCATCTCTGCCGTGTACAACATGTACAGTAGAGGTGAGAGAGGGCATCCCTGCTTCAGTCCCCTCTTTACATTGACACGCGTTGAATGTACGCCTCCAAACGCGGCTGTAACAGTACCTCCGTCGTATAGTCGCTGTATCAATTCCGTCCACTGGTCAGGCATGTCTAGTCTTTTGAGCCAGTGGAATAGGGACCCATGTGGCACGCTGTCATATGCCTTAGCGACATCCAGGAAGCAGCATATGAAGTCCCTGTCGTCTTTTCTGGCTATCTCTATGATCTGTGTTAAAACAAAGAGGTTATCCTCCAGTCGGCGCTCTTTTCGGAAGCCGTTCTGAAGTTCAGTCAACTTTCCATTCCCCTCTGCCCAAGCACACACCCATTCTTTTATCACGTGCGCGAACACTCTGTAGATGACGCTTGTCACCATGCCGGTGACACAACGAGAGGATACACTGGCGCCATCTAATGGGTAGCAGTGTAAACTTGGCGGTCTGGCATATTTTCTTTTTCTCTCGCGCATTATCCTTTCTTTCTTGGCTCGAAAGACTTTTGTCAATGCTATAAACGAGCCTTTCTTATAGGTATTACGCACATTTGACCTCGGAAATCCCGCAAAGCCTTCGCTCTTGTGAAATGCAGTTCCAGGGTCACCGCATAGATGGCGCCAGCGTGCCAGTGTGCTCTCTCGTCCTAAGAAACGTTTAGAGGTTTTAACAAGTCTCGGTCTCTCTCGGTCGTACTCGGTTGCAAGAGTGTGAGCGGGCTGCGTGGTGCACGTTAAAGGCCTCAGGATAGCGGTTGTACTGCGCTGGCTAAATTGCTCATCTACAGCTGAGAAACAAGCTGCCCGTTGAGGCAGACTAAGTTCAGGCAGTATAAACATCAATACACAAATTTTTTTTACCCCCCCCCCCTCTCTTCCCGAGAGAAAATAGTGACGGTGTATTTCTATTGCTATCAGGTAACTAAAACGACCTGCAAACTAAATCTGACCATTTTTATTGACCGAAGCCCCAAAAAAATATCCCATCAAAAGCAGGCATCTACAAAAGCACTTCATCGCCCTTTAAGTTTCACCATCATTAATACTTGTGTTCTTGCTAGATCGGTTTCTAATACGACGCACATTTCATCTGTGTGTTTGACTCAGGAAGTGCAGCACATTACAACACGCGAAGCGTCTTGCGAATCCCCGGATATTAAGAGCTGAGTCTCCCTTGGAAGGCATCTCTCGTGGGCTGCGTATTTGGAACATCGCCCGCGCGACCGTGATATAATCCTGAACTGCCCCGCTGCTTTTTAGGCTTGGCAGCGCTTCATCGCGTATCTCGATCACAGACTCGCAATTTGTGTTCTTTTTGCGGAAGGACACTTTAGTGTGAAGAACGGAGAACGCCTAGGTCTGCAGTGCCAACTTGGATGGAAACCAAAAAAAGAAAAGAAAAAAGAGTGTGCTTCGGAGAATTGCGGATAGCACGCGGATGACCGGATAGACTACGTTGCGAACAGGCATTTTATAGGCTTTTCTCCAGGTGGGCGTTTTGCTTACCTGCCTTGAACATTTTGAGGCAGCCTACATTCTCTTAAATGTGTCTTTTTTTTTGCTGGACTGCTTTCAGTCCTTACAATATCCGTGGCAGCTTCAAAGATGTTCGTCGATTTTACTAATATTTCTATGTTTCGCCCATTTTACTTTATATTTTTTCTTCGAATTTATTATTGGAAAATCTAAAATAATGACCCTATCCCTATCGCCCAACGTACGTCGCGTAAAACCGCTGAACAGTTCGCGACCCTCTTAAGCTTGAAACTCATGTCAGCAAAAATTGCGTCGCTTCGCGCCGCAGACCGGCGTAACCTTGGCAACCGTTGCTGTCATCTGTGGCGCCTATAGTTACACCCCGCGGTGGTGCGACGCGACGCGATTTTCGCTTACATGTGTTTCACACTTTACGCCTGCGCTCAAAGTGAAGCGATCTTGCACCGTCTTTCGCTATTTAAAATTTGCCGTGCTATAAGAGTTCTAAGCACAATAAAACAACTTTACACCCTGAACGTTGAAAGTCAGTTATTGAACTGAGCGAACACCCTAAAGCCGGTGTCACACTTCTCATACATCATACAAAAGACGGTCTGTGGACACTAGTCACCACAATATCCGTGGTTCGAATGCCAGTGCTCAAGTTTCTTTTTAAGTTTTTTTTTTTTACATGCGGCATTCGAAGCACGGATCTCGAGGTGACACGCGTTCGAATCTGTACGCAAACTGTCGTTTGTATGATGAAGCAGTGTTACCTCGGTTTAAAGGTGTTGCACCAATAATCTAAAGCCGGGGTCACACTGCTTAATACATCCTACAAAAGACAGCCTGCAAACCGATTCGAACGCAAGTCACCACGAGATTCGTGCTTCGAATGCCACATGGCATTGAGTTCAAAAAGAAAGTTGGCACACGGTGTTCGGACCACGGATATCGCGGTGACTGATGTCTGCCAGACTGTCCTTTGTGTGATACCGGGTTTAGGATGATGGCGGACCCCCTGACATCGGACGCTGGCGACCATAGCAGCCTACTGGGGATATTTGATTTACGAGTAACACGCTTACAAGCAACAAGCCCCTTTTTAAACCCTTCAAAAATGTAGAGTTTTTTTTTTTTTAATTAACAACATCTTTGTTTGCGATAAAAGAGAGAAAATTACCCAATAGAAGGTTGCTGAAAAAGTGTAGCCTTGGGTGCAAGTCTATGGAATACGCTTTTTACTCCCTTAAGTATTAAAACTTCGTATGTGCCTTACCCTAAGCTTTAACGATAATGCGCGCTTCACCACGTTTGGCGTTCGACGTCCGGCGACGCGACTTCGTAGGGCCTCCGGATGCGACAAACAGCTCGTGTGCGCAGCGGGAGCTGACGTCCGGCAGAGACGCAGCAAGTGTGTCAGTCGGAGAAGTCCTCCCTGACGCCGGTCCGGCAAGCGGACCGTAAAGGCGGACAGCGGGGCAAGAGACACAGGAAGCGCGGCTCCTCGTTCCGTTTATCTTGTCCGTACGCGAAGAGCCGCCAACCGGCACGCGTCGCCTTGTACTCCGCCTCATTTCCGCGAACCACTTTACTGCCCCCTAGGCGTTCCAGATAACAGGGGGAGGTGAGGCGCGAACGAAGCGACGAGAGGGGTTGACCGGTGGAAAATAAGGTTTTTGAATATTGGGTGTTACGGTCCGAACCACAGTTCCAGTTATTGCGGAAAAATAATTTGAGTAAATGACATTGTTTGTTCGCAATTACTGCCAGAAATAATGTTGTGGTAGTCAGTGTCACTCAACAAGCTTTGTGTAAAGTGACACTGACTATTAGAACGTGTTTCGTGTATCGAGTAGCTTGTAAGTCAAGGCCGACGTAGTAATCAATGTCACTCTACATGACTCGTTTAGAGTGAAACTGAATACTGGAACACCTTTTGTGAATCGAGTAACTCTCAGACAGGCGCCGTCGTAGTGGTAATCCCACTCTACAAGCCTCTTGCTGAGTGGCACTGATTGATGGAACGTTTTTGTGTATTCAGCAGTTTTTAGAGTGCTGCCGCCCAAAGTATGTGCGCGAGCAGTTCTGTAGACGTTCTCCGCGCCTCTGCAGAACAGCTCGACTACATACGTTCGCTTTTTTCACCGCAGACGCAGTCGCGGGCGCGCCCCCCGTTCTGAAAGAGCTTTTCAGCCCTCCCCCCCCCCCCCCCCAAAAAAAAAAAAAGAAAAGCACTTTTGTGTCCTTTTCTAACACATGCAACATCTCGCACAATCGTTTACCAAAGCACATACCCCTCACACACGACTCCTACATCAATTTTACTTAAAGCAAGGACCTATTGCAAAAATTGTGCAGCACACTAGCTGAAGGCAAACCTCCTTCAACATGCCTTTCCATAACGCAGCAGCTGCTGCTGTCAATCGCAGTACACTTTGTGTAATTGTTTGCATTTTTTGTTAGAAAACTTACGTTTTAATTCTGAAGCTTTTTGTGTTTTCTTTTTTCTTTTGCAGTGTAGGCGCCACATTTGACAAGTGTTTTAGAATTTTAGAATAAAAAGAAATCACAATAATGTCATTCTTATATGAAACGCGTGTTAGTAATCCCGGAAACGGGTGTTATCTTTAAAAATTATAAAGAAAAGTGTTTTTTTAAATTAAAAGTGTGCCCATGATTCTAAAAATATGAGTGCAATGTTGTCGCGTTTTAAATACCATGTACTCATTAAAGCTAAGTTCAGTTCATCACAAACTTTCATATACGCGGAACAACACGACAAAGAGTACTCAGGCCCGATTGCAGTGTAGAGGTAATCTGTTATTCTAATGTATTAGGCATATACGCTCGAAGAAATCTTGTGCGTCTGCTCTCCCGCAAGAGCATATTCTTACAGTCTGTAGAGGGTGCTTGGCGAATGACGAGGCCGGTAATATGTGTAAACCTAAAACAAAAACTGCCACCACTGTGGCTTGATCATGACGCTTCACCATGCTCAGTGCCACAGCGCAGACCGCTTCGTTAAATGTAAACATATTATCAGCCCCTTTATTCGGCGAGCGCCCTCTGCAGATTGCAGCATGGTCTCTCGCGACTGCCTTGCGGGACATAGGACGCTCCATATTTCTAAAAGTGAAGTAAGTCGTTGCATAAAAAACATATAATGGTACGTTAACATTACCATCCATACTACGAAAAGGGGGTGCTTACTCGACATAAAACACAAAGTACCAAAACCCAGTCGCAATATTCAAGTAACGAACAGAACGCAAGGGCGCAAGTGAACTGGTGTATACCGAATATTTTGAAGCAACCCGAGACTCAGGAAATACGACAGTTGACACAAAGAGAAGAGAAGGAATGCGTCTCAAACACAGCTAAAATTTTTTCGCGGAGAGAACCCTTTATATAAGGGTAGAACAAGCAGAAGGAAGGGGAAAGACCCTTCCCTACCAGGCATTTGGGAGTGCCAAGTGCTATACTTCCTGTAGTATTGATCATAGCGTCAAGGAAAGTCGTTTCAAACCAAGGCAGTTTCATTTCAGGACTACTCAACGTCGACGCACATTTCACGATGCTCGTGCTTAAAAGTAAATGAATTTGAAGTTCAGGTGCCAACATCAGGCCATCCGTTACTAAACTTTCCACCGCAACGAGGTCGCGTTTTTTGTCTTTTGGGCGATAACCAAGCAACACAGACATTCCGAACTAAACGTTTTCCAGGAGAGCTGCTATTCACGCCGCGTCAGTTGTAAGTAGATTAAAATTAAAAATGTCAAAATCTGAAAACGTTTTCCGAAAGTCTAGAAGAAGAAAACGTCAAATGTACCATCTCCGGCGTTTTTTACGTGCCCACAAATTAAGAGTTAGAAGCTAAAAACCCGTTATTTACACTGATGTACGTTCAATACACTTCACGAGTTCTCACAAAAGTGCCGCGCAACAATATTTTGGTTCAACGATGTACATTACAAAAACCAATAGCGTCTCGCCCACTTTCTACTTCTCTGTGTTCTTCATAGTATTCACGTTGTTCTTTCTTCTTTTCTTTTTGGAATGTTTGCGAGGGTTGGTGCAAGAGTGCCACTTTCGGCGTACGCTGCAAATCGTAAGACACAAAAACTGTCTTTAAACCTTTGAAAAATCAAAACTGGAAGTTTCGAATAAATAAAAAAAAAGTAATAATGGTTACAGCATTAGACCAGAGAAGGAGGGCTAACTCCGCAGAAAGTCTTGCATAGCGTGTATGAAAGCCTAAAAACAAAAACGGTGATTGAAAGCAGCTTACGAGCGTGTGTTCTCTCTGAGTAACGCTAAAACTTTACGTTGCACGTCTCAGTGCAGTTAATAATTTCGCTCGTATATATCGCAACGTGTTTATCCATTCACATAAATACCGCGCAGCCTGGATCACACCCGAGTCAGGCCGGCATACGTGAAACAACAAAAGGCCCCGTCTCACCTGTGGGCGTCCCGTCGACGGCGGCGCACGCGACGAGCAGCGCGAGCGCAGCACATCCTAACCACCTGCCCCTGCTCTGCTCCAGCATCATGGTCAAAAGACGTGCAACACCGATGTCTCTCCCGAGGACAGGACGTGCCCGTGCCGCTCCTCTCTTATATAAGTTCTGGCCGAGAGAGGCGGCGGCAAGGTCGCCCCGCGAGTTGTATGCCCTCCTTGGGAGTCTGGTCACGCTCGTCCTGTCGTCTTCGTGGGCGCACCGCCGTTTCCCAATGGACGGCACTCGGCGACGGTATCCGTGACGCGACGCCGACGCCGACGTCCCATTGGTAGGCTCGTGCGCGCAACGGGACAGAAGAAGGGGTGCACGCGTCGCCAGACGGAAGGCCTCTTCGTCTGGGATGAATTCTTTTCGGTGGTCGACGAACCGAGGACGCCGTGGTATTCCTGCGTTAGTTATTCGTCTCGTTGACTGCGGGCCGTGACAGGAGTGCTATCGAAGGATGCCCAGGTTCATGCTTCGTCCGGAGTGCAGTCGAAGGCACGAATTCATAGACCCGCTCACGCACATACTAAAAGCGCACGTCGCCGGCCCTTCCTTGCACGTGATTGGTTTGGCGACTTCAGATTATGTGCACAAACATAAAAATACATTTTTGACGCGAAGACCGAGGCAAACGTAAGGAGATAGAACGGTCGGGTGTGACGGCTGAAAATATGCGCGGTCATTACACCGGCATGCCTGGATCTGATAATGTGCAATTCTAATTTGGGTAGTG
Organism: Ixodes persulcatus; assembly: GCA_013358835.2. Lineage (NCBI taxonomy): Eukaryota > Metazoa > Arthropoda > Arachnida > Ixodida > Ixodidae > Ixodes > Ixodes persulcatus. The sequence goes on from JABSTQ010005479.1 coordinate 45,676, forward strand.
CATTTACATCTATTATGTGTCCCTAATTAAGGGAGGAAAACTTTACAAAAAGAAACGACCCCAGAAGCAAAACCGGAAATAAGTGGACCTTGGTACTGTCATCGGCAGCTGATGTACGAGAAGGAGTGGGTAATAATTATGATGATTTTTCTGGCCCTCGGTCGTTCGTATTGGGTAGTGCGTAAATGTCGTGCAGATTTCACTGGCAATGGCCGCAGGCAGGCGCTTCGCCTAGACGATCGAAGCAAGAACCTGCCAGAGGTCAATTTTCATTTTTCGCCTTTGGCTTTCTACGATGCTGTGCACTGCCTGGAGTAGTTGGGTTTCTGAGTGACAATATTTGTTTTGATCATTTACAAATGACCTCCTAAATGGTCGTGCTTTCTAAAAATACCCGTGCGTCTGTTTCTATTTCTCTCCTTTACCAGGCCCAAATTCAAAGAAACCAGCGAAAAACGAAGTAGGTGCTGTTACACAAAGCATAATGTAACACTTTGGACGTCAATGTGAGTGAATAGTGTGCATACCACATTTCTTGATGAAACGTGTCTCTTCATATATTGGTCAATAACGATGCTCTAACACTGTAAGCATCAGAGAGTGTGCCTCCCTGTGCTCTGAGAAGCAGATGCGAAACATTCTCGGAAGTATGAGGTACATACGTGCACTACCTCACACGTGCGTTAAAAATACCAATATTCAAGTTTCCTTTCTTTATTGTTTTTAACAAGCGAGGAAGACGCGACCTATGTCATTTTAATAAGAAGCAGCTTCAGTGACAAAACGCATGAAGTCTTTTTTAGAGCGCAGCTCTTAGGCGCCCGTTTCCGGCTTGAGCAGCGTCGCCGTCGCCGTCGGCGTCGCCGTCGGCGTCGGCGTAACCGCGCGGTGCATTATATGAAATATCCCATAATGCACCGCGCGAGCCCCCCCCCCCCCCCGGGGTCACGTGACCTCGGGGAGGAGGGGGAGGGGGCGTCACGTGACCCCACAGGTCACGTGACCTCGGGGAGAGGGGGAGGGGGGGTCACGTGACCTGGGGGGAGGGGGGGGGGTCACGTGACCTGGGGGGATGAGGGGGAGGGGAGGTCACGTGACCCCCCGATCACGTGACCCCCTCCCCCCGAGGTCACGTGACCCCCCCCCTCGGAGGAGATTGAAGAATGAGGGGAGGAGGAGGAGGAGGGGTATACCCTCCCCTGATTACCCTTCCCTCCTCCTTCTCAAGAGCTGCGCTCCAATTCGGCGTTACAGGGAGCTGTAAACGGCTTTCATTTTTTTTTTTGCCTCGGCAACTGCAGGATAATTTAAGAGCGAAACAAATTGCACTTCTTTGCTGGCAAAGTTTATTCATGGGACCTAAAAGATATTGGGTCCGCACCTTAGGGAGTTGAAAAAAAAAGCCTAGTATACTTACTGAATTACAAGCTTTTTTCACGCTCAGCAATCTGAACACTAGAAACTGACTATGTCTTCCTGCCTATCCTCCACATACATTTTAGGCGCAGTCGTGGCAATCCTCATGCCGACGTAGTAGTGTATGTATCTCCACAGCGTAATGTCACCCTATACGGCTCAGGAATTGGTGTCTGTCGTGCCATGGCGGACAGCGGAGTTGAAGCTCTGTCGAAATTGCGTTGGCAAAAACCAGCGATTTCTAACCAAGTCCGGTTGTAGAGTCCATGTCCTCGACATTTAGACATCACTAAGGTTGAAGCTTGAGCTAGTTGGTGTGACATATTTAAAAGGTTAAAACAGCGCAAACGGCGAGGGACAATAAATTGAAGGACATATACACAGCGCTGTGTATGTGTCCTTGTACTTCTTGTCCCTCATCGTTCGCGCTGTTTTAACCATGTAAAAATAATCCTCTACATTGCTTACCTCACCACCTGGCTTTGATGAACTCTGGCGGTGTGAAACTACATCTCGATCGTACCAGATCACGTGGCCGCTGGAGCTGATTGTAAAGCAGTGAGTAGACACTGCTCAACAAAGAAATCCCAAATACGCAGGCGAGCTGTAAATAACTAGAAAACGAAACTGTTACTATATAAAATAACAGACAAATACACACACCGTCTCAAATTTGAGATAGCGTGTATAGTTGTCGTTTTTTTCTTTAAATCTATTTCCAGTTTTGGGTTTTTTTGCTCTAAACCCCGCTCAGTTACCTTAGAATATTCTGAAGCTGTTCGATTCCTTTTCGCTTGAAGTGGAGCACAGCAGAAGCTACAAGTGAGAGCTCTGGGCTTTCCGAGCCCTCGCTAACCACTCTCGCTCGTGCAGTGCAAGCATCGTTACGGCATCATGCTTGTGCTCTAAGCCAAGGCGTCGCTCAAACGTGAGGGGAAACAAGCTATATATTGTGTGAAGCAATAAGAGTAATGGACGTTTATCTTCAATTTCTTGCGTCTTGAAGTAATTCTGTACAGACGTTAACGTAAATCAGAAATTTACCTCACGACGAATTCGCAAATCGTTATGATTGGTTCACCAGGGGACGGAAAGAGCAAGAAATCGCCCCTCCTGCTCTTATTACAGGCAATTGAGAGCGAGAAGATTTGAGGCGTTGTTCTGCGAGTGTACAGATATTGAGAAGTCTTTCGCGCTCTGCTTAGGCTATCACCAAACGAAGCGCGAAGGATCTTCCAGAGTAAAAGCACGCTAACAGTTTGTGAATGAGCCAATTAGCGAGCCAAATTAAACGAGCCAATTTAAAAAAAAGGTCTGTCATTTCACGCTTCTTGAAGAATACAAGACAACAAATCACAGCGAATAGTACAAGCATGCCAGCGAATGGTGAAACTCAGAGTACGAATAGACTAAAAAGATGCGACGCGCGCAGGGACAGGAAGATGACGTTTCATTGGCCCACTGTGCCTGCAGATATTATATTTTTTATCTAATTTATTAGCTTTGTCATTCAACGCCTCCTCCATTGTTTCTCTGTAATATGCGGTTTTTCTGTTCTGAAAAGTTAAATCAAACTTTTTTCTATAGCTGTAGGAGATATACCGTCACTTTCCAAACAGAAAATCACAAAATATTCTGCAGCTGTTTTTTTTTCAGTTTTGACTGGGCAGATTTAGAAAACATCACGTGACCACTAAAAAAGAAAAAAAGAGCACATGTTTGTGAGAGTTTCTGGGCGTACGTCCTTTCCGCCCATGGAACATACGCGCTTCTGCGTAGGAAGTGGGACTCGCCGTGGACTCCGGTGTCGGTGCTAAAACACATTAACTGGTGCTTAGCGAACGTACGCGCGCGTACTTTCTATCCGAAGATTGCACACCCGAAGGGGCGAGTGGCGTAAAGTGCCGTCAATGACGAGGAAAAGGACTACAAAAGAAACCTGAAGGAACCTCACGTTCCGCGTAAGGTTAACTTGCACAACAACTCGGGTGTCCCTTGCGGAAGAGCCGTCTTTTGAGCCAGACAAATTTGCTCTTCTACTCCCTCGCACAGGTTCTGTGCAGCACTATCAGAGGGGCAGAATCCTATGTGTAGCTTTCTAGAATACTTACCTGCACGATCACTCGCATAGTCGCATAAGAACAAAAAAATTATGAAGCGACGCGCCTTCGGGGTTACTTTCGTGGCAGCGCATGAAGACCTGATGGAATAATCGTGTGATACAAACGACTGGACAGAAAACGTATAAATGTAAAGTTTAGTGGATTAAAATTAAATAATTTTAAGAAAATGTTGAGAACGAATTATAGTGCGCTGTAGTTTTGTGTGTCTGGTCAGTAACACTTTCCTGGAATGCAAGGTTACTACATTTAAATCACTGGTTAAAGCACCTATTGATTGTTTTTTGATTTCTAGAAACAATACGTGGGAATGCATGGACGTGGGACTTGTATATAAATAGACTAATCTGCAGGCATAGGCATAGGATGAGAGATTTAGTAAACCTTTTGAGGAAAAGTGCTTCCGAAATTATTTGAAGTTCAGCAAAACTCATCTTAAAAAAAAGACAAAAGCAAATTAATCGTTGACGTTTCTACATAATCTGTAGTCGTCTAAGCATCAAATGGCTAATATTTTTTAGCTTTAAAGAAAAAGCGATCTACTGATATGACACTCATCATTGCCACGTAGCGCAAGGAAACACTCTAAGATGTGCCTGCGCGTCTACTTACCTGCATAACACACGAAGAGCCAATCTCTGTGATCTAAAAAATCCTCTCAGCGAATGATGAGGCGGAAAATCTGTTTAGATCGCAAAATTAAGTCTGCCCTGTGGTATTATGCAATGCAAGTATGACGCTTTGCATTGCGTAATGCCGCAGCGCAGACTTCATTTCTAGGTCTAAACAGATGTTCCGCCTCATCATTCGCTGCGCTGATTTCATAGATCACAGAGATTGGCTCTTTAGTGTTTTACAGGTAAGTAGACGCGCAGATATTTCTTAGTGTGTATTGCAAGCCTCTCTCTTTGACGTGCATTAGGCAAGATAGACACACGATTCCACGTCGCTAGTAGGTTCATCCAAATCGAAACGGGTAGGGTGGGCATTTCATCGCCACGTTCCGTCAGGTCACGCAACCACCGTCCTCTAAGTGCCCAATCTCAAATGCACCGTACCAGGAGAGCGTAATTGAGCTACCTGTACTCTAAGAAATGCCTGCGCGTCTACTTAGCCGTAAAACACTCAAAGAACCAATCTCTGCGATTTACTAAATCAGCTCAGTGAATGATGAGGCGGAAGATCTGTTTAGACCTAAATATGAAGCCTGTGGTGTGGCATAACGGATGCAAAGCGTCATGCTTGTCTTGCGTAATGCCACAGCGGAGACTTAATTTTGAAATCTAAACAGATGTTTTGATTCAACATTTGCTCAGCTGATTTCGTAGATCACAAATTGGCTTTTCGAGTGTTTTGCGGGTAAGTAGACGCGCAGGAATTTCTAAGAGTGTGGTACGTAATCTTTCTCGGGACGCGTATTTACGCGTAGGAGACTTTTAATACTGATTGACTTTTTGTCTAGCGCCCATAACTGAGTTTTTTCGCATGTGGGCGGTGCTTCATCAGTTCACAGGGAAGTTGGGAAGAGGTGCACATTATCAAATTACTCGGCTAACCGGAGGCCTTCCTGGTGCCTATTTTTTTATATCTTTATTTGTTTATCTAGGCGCCGATGCAGTATATATTTCTTTTAAAAATGAGCGGTCGAAAAGTATTTCAACATATTAAAATCAAGGTAGAACGAAAAAGTTTCGTTTTGTTTAATTCCACGAAGAGTGTCCCAGCGTTAACTTCGAGGTAGAATATGGCATAGTGTAATACGCCTATGAGTTTAGAAGATGAAGAGCGTGTTTACCACATTTTTTGGCGGTTTTTCTGGCGGTGGCCGTACGACTCCTACCTTTTAGCAAGAGCTCGCGATGGTGTTTGTGAAGGTTGAGCCGACCATTTAGCGGGAGTTAACCGAGAGAAAGTTGGCGTGCCGCGCACGTCGGCAATGTCGTTGACCCCAAACTGCAAAGCGGTAAGCTCGGTGAAGGCCGTTTAGAAAACGTTTTGGTTTTGTGCCTCTATACTACTTTCCACCTGCCGATGAACCGCAAAGGACGCTACGAGCCATCCGAGCCAATCCAACGCCTTGTGAGCGTCACGTGACCTTTGGTAGAGGCGCAGCGGGCCCACGGAGTCACGTGACTCGTTTGGAGCGGTGGCCTGACTGGGATGTTTTGTAGCATCCGCTGCGGTCCATCTTAACGTGTAAGCTTGGTGCGACGCGGCTGGTAACGGGAAGAATGCATTGCGCGTCAGCGTGACCAGAGGGATGGCACCGTTTCGCAATTCCTACGCGTATAAGCGCCTCTCATCGACGCTTCCTCTCATTAATATTGCCTTGAGAAGCGCGGGGCTAGAATAATTAGAGAACGTCATTCCATACTTCGCACCTTTCCGGAATATATATATATATATATATATATATATATATATATATATATATATATATATATATATATATATATATATATATCACGCATAACAAAACTTGTGTACTGCGCGCGTGATCTTTGGTTTATTCATTTTGTTTGGGTGATTCGGAAATGAAGCTGGGAGCCTTAGCAGGCCCGTGTGCCTTCCTGAAGTTTAACCGCAACATAAATGTGACGAGCGCACGTTTGACCGCCACAGAATGAACAACGCACTGTGGCCGCAATCATCGAGCACGCAGGAGTGCGCTCAAAAATACTGAGAATGAAACGATGCTGTATTCTTTCAGCGATAGCGTATCTTGTTCGTTGTTCTAACTGAAATCACTGAATCGATTGAGAGACCCTAGTTCTAAATAGGCGCCCAACCGTCATCGTGTCTCTCTGCTTGTGGGAGAAAACGTGTTCTAATGCGAGTCTGCCAAAACTGCCGCACGCGATTGCAGGCGTGGATTGTCAGCCCGGACGCCATGCCTTTCCCAAGGATAGTTTACAAATAGGCTCATCTCACAGCCAGCTTCATTACGCCACCGCTGCATGCAGGCATCGGAGGAATTGTAGTTTTTCTCCACTCACGACAACCCCGCTGCGGGTCTGCGCGAGCAGAGCACGGGGCGGCAGGAACTATCTCGCGAACTTGCGGCAGCCTCCTATGAATGGGTAATTAGTCGTTATTTGTTTATACACCATTACAACATCTAGAAGTCTTCTGCCCATCGTGCGATCTCCTCAGCCCAGCACGCGCTTGTTTGTGTCTTCGGAAAGCGAGCAAATCGCGCGCCCACGAACACTGAAAATGGAACTGGCCAGGCACCCTTTTCTGTAAAGGTCTATAGACCTTTCCAAAAAAGAGCGTGTGGCCGGTGCCATCTTGAGTGTTCATGCGTATGGCGCGTGCTTCCCTCACTTTCCGAAGCCACGAACACGCACGTGCTGGACTGTGAAGATCGCACGCTGGACTGTGATATTGTAAACATTGGAAAGGTCTATAGACCTTTCCAAAAACGAGCTTCTGGCCGGTGCCATTTTGAGCGTTCGTGCGTATGGCGCGTGCTTTGCTCGCTTTCCGAAGCGACGACCACGCACGTGCTGGGCTGTGAAGATCGCACGCTGGACTGTGATTTTGTAAACACTGGAAAGGTCTATACAACGAAATGTTAGTCTGCCGACATTGTTACCCACTGTAGATGAGAAATTTAGCAATTACGGTACAACTGCTAGCCTGGTGTCTTGGTGCTACTGGGTGATTTACCGCTACTGGGTGCATCACACAGTAGGGGTGCACGACCGCACTTCGGCATGACGCTCATCCGGATCGAAACGGGCAGAGGTAGGGACTGAACCCAGGATCGCCGGATCCTGCAGCGCGGGCTTTCGCTCCATGTGATCCGAGCTTTAGTGGGCCAGAGCCGTATATAGAGAGAGTTTGGTCAATAGAATGCGCGGGCAGAGCCTGGGCGTGCACGAGACGCATAAAGAAAGCTTGACATGCTCAAAATAAAAAAGTCACATTTGTCATTATTTGTTTATGCACCAGGAGGTTAGTCTGCCAGAACATGGAGACATTGTTACCCACTGTAGATAAGAAATTTAGCCAGTGCAGTACGACTGCTAGCCCGTGGTCTTTAACGTGCACCACGCAGAAGTGACACACGATCGCACGTCGGTACAATGTTCATCCAGATAGAAACGGGCAGGGAGGGGGGGGGGGTGGTGGATTGAACTCAGGATCCCTGGGTTCCGCAGCACGAGCTTTTGCTCCACGTGCTCCGAGCTGGTGTGCGCAAGCCCACTCGGCGACCGATCCCCAACCAGAAGCCGAAAAAAATTCCCTAGCGGTGGTAGCGAGAAGCAGTTTTAATCATAGGTATATGGTGTGTTAAAGTTAAATGTAGCAACCCTTCAAGGTTTAAAATAGAGTGCACGTGATGCTTCGATCATGATCATGCAGAAAGATGCAAGAAACAAATGTGCCGCTCAACTCTGCTTTGCTCGGACAGAGTGTGACCGGTCGGACAACAAATTCCCGGCCCTCGGCGCCTGACGTACTGATTCTGTCGATCGTTCCGCTAGTCGCACTCTTCCACCATGATTTTGGATGACCGTAATTAAAACATCACGTGCACCATATTTTCAATAACCGAGAGTTACTCCGATGCACTTATTAAGTATGTTTCTCGCGACCACCGCCAGGGTATTACTTCCGGCTTCTGGTTGCCCACATTCGAATTTCTGAAGACACCTTGGAACACGCCCAGCCCGCTTTTGGCCGATGGCCAAAAACAGTAACGTTGGCCAAGAAAACATGTCAAGCCCTCCTTCTATGTCTGGTGCACGCCCTGGCTCTGCCCGCGCCTCCCATTGACCAAACTCGGCTCTGTGACTCGCATGTGACGTCAACTTACCGTTCTGGCGGTCATTCCCACTTGTCGAGAAAAACAGATTCGGTTGTGCTACAAGGTATGGTGCAGCAGATGCTTGCTCAACAGTAAGGTTACCACAATGGCCGTTGATGCGACGTCAGTGCAGGCAATGTGTAGCGCAGTGGTGACACATCCCGTGCACTTGTTCTCATCAGACGTCACCCGTCAGCACACCTGTCCAGGGTTGTAAAAGTTACTTCAAAAATGTACCTAAGATACAGTTACAGTTACTCATACGAAAATGTACCTAGGTGCGTATCTAGCTACTCGCTTAAAAATGTACCTAGGTACAGGTACAGTTACTTCAAAGGTACTTTTTATTTTCACGTCAAGTATTTTTCTCAAATTTGTCACATTATTATTGGAAGTAAATCCTTTGAATACCGGGATGTACACAAAAATAAGTTTGATAACCGAGCTTTATTGGTGTCAATGGGAGAAATAAGGCAAAACGCTCTCACCAGAGCATTCGAAGACTTTGTCTTTTTCACTTGAGTGCTCGATTTGACCTCAGAATCAGGACTTCTTCGAAATGTTCATCCCACATCTTCGATCGCAGTTTGGTAGCAATTGTTCCTCCTATGCTAAAAACGCGCTCCACCACAGCACTGCTTGGAAGCCCTGTGTTGAATTTTAAGAACACACTTTTCAGCAGCGGCATGTGCTTGAGACAGTCCAGACTTCTTGTCGGAGAGAGTTCGGTGTACTGTACAAACTCCTGCTCCCATGAAGCAGATGAGGACGATGTTTCGAAGTTAAAGAAGTGCTCACAGTCTTCTTCATCCTCACCACTTTGTTCGCCTGACGACGCTTTTTTTTATAGTTGATGTTCGCATAAGTTTGTTCTTTAGATAATCCCAGGCCCGCTTCCGTTCCACTTCGTTGTCTATCCATGCAACCATGCAACCATACCTGCAAACCTCTAATTGATCGCCGCGATTAAGCTCTCGACTACTGGGCGGCAGTACCTCAAGTTCTCCGTCAGCAACGCGGACATTTTTTTGCGAAGTGAAGCCACTGTAGGCAGGAGATATGCCATGAACATGCTGTTTTCGCGCTGGAGAAGAGTCATAGCTTGTGCGAGAGGTGTAAACACCTGAACATACTCATCAATAAAGTCAATGTTTGACTTCGTGAATCGCGGAATTTTAAAGTTCTCACAAACTTCCTTCAACTTTCCCTCACTGTGAACAAGCATTCTGTGAAGCGATTTGAGGCAATCGTATGTAGGGTTCCACCACCGCATGAGGACAGGCGTGGGCAAATATCCTTCACAGCTTGAAGAGATGGCGTCAGCAAACCACATTATACCTCGCTTGCTTCTTACATAATGCCGAGCACTTGCTGAAAGTCTGCCTTATTTGCTTCTTCAGCTGCGGCGACAATTCTTCAGCGTTCTCCACGTCCTGCAGAATTATAAGTAACATCAACCGAATGCCGCTGTAAGAGTTTGCCAATTTACCTTCGTTGCGATCAGATTCAGCATATGGCACACACAGCACTGGTGGTGAGGAAGTGAATAGACCCCATCAGATTGGTCACGAGCTTCGAGGACGTTATAGATTGGAACGAGTGCACAGATTTCCTCCTCTATCTCACTCTCAGGTGATGTGTCTGTGTAGTCGTCATACTGCCGCCCAAAATGGCTGTATAAAATAAAAAATAATTATCAATTCTGACGAAATTGTTCGAATTTTCTAGTAAGAAATATCAAAGATTTCATTTTCACCTGAAAGCCTTTATGAAATTGGAGCCGCTGTCCGTTGTGGTACAGGTTAGTTTGTCGAGGATATCATACCCTGTGTATACGCTTTCTAACGTAGATGCAAGAACATCGAATGTGTGCCTTCCTCAAATGCGACGACAGCCCAGCACAAAAAAAAAACACCTTTCCAGCGTGTCTGGGTCGATCCCATATGCTGTCACCCCAAGGTAACTCCTTGAGACACCAAAATAAATTATGGCACTGAGAATACCGCATAATGAAGAGAAACCCCGACAGTTACCTCTTATGAAGTGACCAGCAGTCCGCAGTAGAAGAAGCATACTGAAGATCGCCAAGCTTTTTTTCTTATCACTTCCTTCGTCTCAGCCGCATCCTTACTGATTTCGCTCATCAACTTGGGTCGACTCATCACGTGACGGCCAGGGAAGCCGCACTGCATCAGATGCCTGAAACTCCTCTGTTTCACGAAGGAGAACGGCAGGTTGGCATTTACAACCAGTTTCTGAACCATTTTGTCTAATGCACCTGAAAACCAAATATCAGTCCATTCAATAAATGCAGGGCTGCTCTTCGGTAGCAGTACGAATGTATCTTAGAACGTATTGTAGCCAACTTTCCGTCTGTCAACACTCAATTATGTTAAAGAACTCCGGCACGTAGCCAGGATCTTGTTGCGGGCGGGAGGGCGGGCGGGGTAGGGGGGGGGGGGGGGGGGGGCGACTATGACAACATGCTATAGGTGGGGGAGGGAGAAAGGAGGTCCCAGCAAAACAAGATTTCAGGGGGGGGGGGGGGGGGCAACCCCCTGGCTACGCCTGAAGAAACTCCCTCCTGGTTTCTAAAACACCCCCTACATATACTTCCAGAGTCACAGTTATAATTACGTGCGGAAAAAAGTATTGGGAGACCTCAGATATGTAAATGTTCATTTCACGTAATTAAGCACAACAAAACTGGCAGGCTTCGTTGTCAAAACTTCATGCAGCAGTAGAAGGATACAAACATCAAGGGCAGATAATCTAAGCACTCGTACTCTGGCCGAACGGGGACTTCGAGCTCCTGATGTACTCTGCCACTGATGGCTGGACTGCTGCTACACTCTAAAAAATGCCCGTGCGTCTGCTTTCCCGCACAACACTCGGAGAGCCAATCAGCGCAACTTACGGAGGCAGCTCAGCGAATGACGATGCCGAAACATATGTTTAGACCAAAAAACGCAGTCTGAGTTGTGACATTAAGCAATGCAAAACGTCACGCTTGCATTGCTTAATGTCACAACTCAGATTGCGGTTTTTGGTCTAAACGTATGTTTCGGCATCGTCATTCGCTGATCTGCTTCCGTAAGTTGCGCTGATTGACTCTCGGAGTGTCGTGCGGGAAAGCAGACGCACGGGCTTTTTTTAGAGTGTATTTTATGTTGTGGAGGTCCTGTGCTACATTCCGGTCTTTCCTTGGGTGCCGCGGCTTTCCGTTTTACCCCGGCGACATTCGTCTTGCTCTTGTCGACACTCTTTAGTGATTCCTTGTGAGACCTCTGGAATAAGCAAAGCATGACTAGTTAATACTTATTGCACCGTATCAGAACAGCTCAGCAGCGCAGGACACTAGTCCATCTAGGTCCTGCGCCGCAGGACACTAGTCTATCTGCCAGACGCCAAAGATGATCAACAGCGGCGGAAAATTCCGGACGTGCGGGCATTAAAAAGGGAAAAAGTGGTTGCTTTCAGTAAAACTAAAATGAAGACGATATCTAATTGACCAATGACAAGGCAGCTTACAAATAATTGTTGTGGGTCGGGCTACAGGCTACAAAAAACCTATTCGCTAAAACGTCATTCGCGACAACGTCCATTAGCTCAAGTGATTGCTATTCGCTAAAGTGTCATTCGCAAAAACATCATTAGCTCATATAATATGAACCACTTACCATCAGATGCTTTCTGACATCAGACGTGCTAGTGACGGACGCCGAGATGATCTTGAGTTTGGGGGCGCACTTCAGACACCTAACATCAATGTTCCCATTCTCTTTCGTTTTCACGAGTTTAAAATAATTCCTATAAAAGGGCCATGGTACGTCTGATTCGCCTTCTTTTACGCTACTGACGATGGCCGTCTTATTGATGATCGAAGACATGACGATGAAGGCTAATTGTGTCCGCAAGTCAACCAGGCAACCTAAGACAATGGTGCTGACTCAACCGACTCAACACTCGACCAGAGAAGGCAGCACGTAAAGTAGCCACGTGGCCACGTAGCCTTCGTGTTGTTGTTTCAGAGAGACCTTTGTTTTTTTCTTTTTCCTTCTGCTCTTCTTCGCCACGGCGGCACGCTTAGCATAGAGCCCGAGTTGCCCGGGCCCGGATAGTGGCGCCCGAGAGTCCCGACAGGCCGGAGCCAGTCGGCGAGAAACAGCCACCGGAGGAGCCTCCAACTCGGTAGAAGTTGGCAAATGGCAAAACAGAAGGGCCCGGGGAGCCAATAAGGTCACTGGAGCGAGCCACAAGACGGCGCTGCACAGATGTCCACATCGGAGTTGAGTCCTCACGTGCCTTACTCTCACGCTTCAATTGGCTCACCGAGGACACAGCTTCCACTGTTTACGACGTCCCGCTCAAACTCGCTTGTTGACGTGGCTTGCCCTTCAGCGCAAGCACTGGCATCGAAGCCATCGGCGGGCCCAGAAGACGTCGGCCGCATGGAGAAAGGAAGAGTCGAGTGCACACGCACCTAACCTTCGCAACGCAACGACAAGCGAAAGTCTTCAAGCTTTCACGTTTTTTCTTTCGTTTTTAGAAATGAAGAGAATATTTTAACGCGAGCGCGTTTAGGAGGTGGTGTCACAGAAAATCCGTCTTATGTCGGTGGCGTCGGTGGCGTGACGGGAAATTCCTGAATCGTCGATAGGGTCGTGACGTCACAGCCACATGACTTCGCGCGGGAATTTCACACAACCCACAACGCTCATGTGAAACGTGACGTCACGCGTGGAATGAAGGTGGTTAAAGACATACGAATTAATGATCACCGTATGTTTCAAATGATCCCACTTGATAAACTAATTCATTTGCCTTAAAGGGCCTATGAAACGAATTTTGGGCTGGTATAAATCACTTTAGATTGGGATTTTACTAATAGCACATCGTTGAGTGGGCCAAAAGAAAAAAAGGTAAAAAGTCAAAAGCCTGACTTTCAGTGCGAAAATTTGAAAACACAGCTGACTATTTCGTACCTCCTCCCCTTCGTAAGCTGTGACACTTCCGCGTTCCCAAAAGCGCGTCACCGGGTCCAAACGCACGTCACACGACACCGGACCTCACTTATTCCCTTCACCCCTAAGCTGACATTGTGGTGGAAGCTACGCGCTTGCCCGACCAATCAGCCGCCTCCCTTTCATCACCCGCCCTCATTCTCTGCGCGTGGGTATGCGCGAGAGAGCATGATCACGTGGCTAAAGTGTGGCTGGCCCAACGAGCACGTAGCTTCCACAGCCTTGTCAGCTTCCGGGTGAACGGGGTGGGGTAAGCAACTTTTGTCTAAATTTTGAGCGACGGACTAATCTTCTAGGGGGACAATGGCTGTGTCCGGTTACACAAACGAGAGCCCAAGCAAGAGGGGACTCCCCCCTTCCCGTCTTCTTGAACTGTTTGGTAGAATGCGCGATTTACGAGTTGAGGAGGAAAGCAAAACAAGAAAAAGTTGGAAAAGCGTTTCATGACCCCTTTAAAGAAAAGTTTGAAGAATTTACGCAGGATCGCACCCACGACCCTTCGATTGAGAGCCAGACATGCTACCGACGAGGCAACGGAGGGCTTGGGAATGGCACTGCGATCCTGCCGTCATTAGAGTGCCTCGATGTCTGTCTGTGACAGGGTAAAGGCATTATCGCATCGAGTGTTGCTAGCGCGTGCCGAGCAAACACATAAATAAACCTTGCGGGGTAAAATGGCATCAAAGCACTGGCAAAAGCTCCTCGATCGCGCCAGGAGTGTTGTATCATAAGAACTAGGTCGTTGTGTGACTCAAGATCATGAGAAGCGATTGAGAAGGCCATGCGAACGGGGCCCGATAACCCTATCGCGTTCAAGTCTTAAAGGCGAAGGTTAATCGTCCTCCCAGTTTTTTTTCTTCACAAACATTTTCAGTTCTGTAAGGTGCAAAATTTGAGTTCGATTTATTGCGTGGAAACACTACGTGATGTTAAATTGCTTTACGACTGTAATTGTAATTTATTTTAAGTTATATGTTATATTGTATTTTCTACGATTTTGACGAAGTGAATAGAAAAGTACCTGTAAAAAGTAACTTCACTTAGTTACAAGTTACTGGAAAATGTACCTAAGATACAGATACAGATACTGAGAAATGAAAGTACCTAGGTTTGTACCTCAGGTACAAAAAAGTATCTAGATACCGATTTACAGTTACTTGTACCTAGGTACTTTACAACCCTGCACCTGTCCAGCAAACGGCATGCCTCATTTCTATGATAATTGTTTCAGTTAGAACTTTCAATCAATCAGCTATCATGTTCTACTTGTCTGATTGTTTTTGTCCTTCCCGCGGAGCACGGTGAGAAATAATCAATACAATATACTTGTCCATACAGAGCACTTGGAGGGAATGACAAAATCGCAAGTGTTGTTCAACTTCGAGCTATGGCGGAACATTAAACGTGTCGTTGGCCGATCGTTTTCCTTCTGCTATCGCGTTTTTAAGCCAACGCCCTTTCTTTTTGAAGGGTGTGGTTGGCTTGATATTATCTTGGAGGTCTCCATGTGTTTTTAGTGATTGAATTTTAAGTGTATTCGGAGGAAAAGTAGACATTTGGTCGTTCCTGTTTAAATTCTGGGAGTATACCTTATGATGAGGTCGTAAGAGAAAGGTCATGGAGTTATAGTTTAACAATACGAAAGACAAAACGAAATGTGAAATATGTTTATTCTGAGAGCAACTCGTCTGCTTCTTGCGGTGACGTCAGAACGACGCCGACTTCTGAGTGGCTTTGATGAGAAGGTTAGTGGGTGGCTTGTGGGCTAGACTTACCCATTTTTATTTTCAACCTGCCCATAAGAGCTCGGCTTTCTGACATCATCGAAAACCCTGTACAAGAAGCAGACGAACTTGCGCTCCGTATAAATAACAGCTCTTCATATGCTCAGTAACTCCAATTTTTTATTCTATAATTTTACGGGGCTCGTCAGTAGCGGAGCTGCATTACCGATAATTGCCTCACTGAAATATTTTTTTTCTTTAGTTTTTTTTTTTTTTATTTTATAAACACCTTGGCTCTCTGAGGCCCTATAGCGGTAATGGTACTTCATTGAAATAAAACAAAGATGACGAACACGAGACTCTGCCCAAGAAAATATATTTTTTATGTGAATTTCAGTCTTGTTTCTACGTGCTTTTAAGATAACTCGGCGTGGAGGTATTGTTTAGAGCGGGGGCAATCGGTGTGTGGTCTGTTTCGGCAATGTTTGTTCACGTCTGAACGCAGGAAAGATATATTTTACTTACATAGGAAGTGTTGTATTTGATTGGGCAATGCTGCCAACGTGGCCGGGAAAAGGGCGTTCTCGGAAGTTACTTGCATGAGGCAAACGCAATAACAGCGTTCTTCCCTTCTGAATACTTCTGTGGCACCTTCGGTATGTTCCACAATTATACGGTAGCAGACGACGTCATTGCGAGAGATTTATTGCTCACGCGCCTCGCAGCGCGTGCCTCACCTATCAACAGAAATAAGGACACCCACGCCCTCCCTCCACTATGGCCAGAGATTTAGGCAAGATTGAACATAGTTTTCTCTACAAAATAAATTACGTCGATAACCGAGAAACGGGGATGTCCAGCAACAAAAAAGGTCACACCTCCTTAAGTGATGGTTTCAATGTTGATCTGCAACGAGCAAACACGTGCGTCACGGTTCCCCTTCTTGGAATAGTGAACTGCGCAGAGCCACGTGTGTGTGTGTGTGCGTGTGTGTGTGACTGTGGGTGTGTGTTTTTGTGTTTTTTTGTTAGTTCTTTGTCTCGCAGCTTTAGAGCGAGGCCAGCTTCCAAACATTACAGCGCTGTTAAGCGACGCGAAATAGTCGCCGGTATGTTTTCTACCTGCCCGTTCATCTCATTCTGGATCTCAGGCACGCACCGACTCTGACTTGACACTCAGCGCCTTCAAGTTCAAGGATGTCACAAATTATCTTCCCGCAAGTCTTTATTCTCTTAGTGCGGCTCTTTTGTATTCTTTCATTTTGTTGCTCCAGGTATCTCTTTTTTTTTCTTTTTTTTTTTTAAAGAGCCACTGATGAGCGTTTAAAGCAGTGGCATTTGCCCCTACGGACTAGCTGAAAGCCTCATGATCGTGCGTACGTCGTAGATCACGTGAAGAAAGTTATAGAATCGCATATAATCTTGGGCCGGTGCCGCCCTCGAGGGGACTCCCCGTCAAGTCATTTAATTTTTTTCGCAGCACTTCATGCGGCTACACGGGAACCAGCAAAAATGGCCTTAATATATCATGCGAGAAGCCAGTATATGTTTCTATTCTCGGAGTACTCTTTGAAATGTATACATACACGTATACACACATATACGCTCGCTTGGGACGCGCCTTTACGCAGTGGTTTTGAATCGTTCCGAGGGCGTAAAGAGCTTCGAATGATTGAAATTGGCGATAAAAGGTCAATATATTATGATAAGAACTCCTTATACCTCTGTTTTATCAACATGTCAAAGGCTTTCAGAACGAACACACCTCTAAAGCATCGGCGTCCCAGTGGTTGCACGCAGGTGGACACACGGAGAGCCGAGATTGCTAGTTGATTCGACGATTCAATAAAGCAGTTCGTTTTGAAGGCCTTCAAAGTTCCCGTAGAACTAGGCTATTAGTGTCTAAAAACGAAAGAACAGTTTTAGGACTATACACACAAAATTGCTTTACATCTTCTATTTTATTGTTTTTGGTTCTTTAGACAATACAGATTGTATGCCGCATCAAGGCAAAAAATCAAAAGGTCTGACGAGGCCTCGATGCCGCTTTATAGTAGAAATACAAAAATAGTTACTGCCGACAACGAAACAAAGTATCAAAGGACGTTCGAATAAAATCTCAGATTTCTCTACTAACGATAGTATTACAACAACAAATGAAAGAATAAAACAAAAATTGCGAATAACAACTCGCTGACGAACAAATCATACCAAACACTCACTTCAGTTTTCATTTGATTTTCTCTTTATGGTTCTATTCCTGTCAAGGTTTCTTTCAGTATTCATTTAAATTTGTTTATTGAAGTACTAGGTGTGATAAGCTTTTGAAGGTCACTAGACGTATTTGGATTGCTCGGGATATGATACGCCAGTGCTTGTGTGGCTGTGTTTTTCCTAATTTTACGAAGTGTGTACCTATCACGACGGGGAAACATTGGTCTAGTTGATGATACATATTTGGGCGAAACCAGCTGAACATACAAATATCAACCATCCATACAAATGAGGGGAGAAAATGAAATTCGCATTCAACCGCTGGACTACCAGCTCTCTAATAAGAGTCGTCTTCCTCTTCGACTAGCTTTGTTTGTTCTATTTTTTTTTCTTCGTTTGTTTCTGCATTCTGCGTTTCATGATAGTCTTCTTCTTCGGCTAGCTTATGCTTCCTCCTCGATTTTCTAATTCTTAGAAGTACTGTCGCCTCGCAGGAATGTTTTCTCTCTTTTGAATAGGGAGACTGATGATGAACTAACGCACTCGTCTTCTTTCTTTTCTATGGCTAAAGCTGATTTCTTTGGTGCCCCAAGATGGTGACATGATCGCGGTTGACCTTGCACGAGCCTGCGCAATATTGTGGGGCTTTGTTTCCTGCTGTCGTCAAGTGTTTTTAGATAGTTGGCATGTTCCCGTGTTCTGTCGTTGATGCAGCGCCCCGTTTGTCCGACGTAGCACCGCCCGCCTATCAAAAGAATGTTGTAAATGACTTCCTTTTCACACGGGTCGTATTTAGTCTTGTGATGGGTGCTGCATACATTTCTTCTGTTGACTTCTGCCTGGTTCACTTTGCGGCACATCGAATAGGCTTTATTCGGCGCCAAGCACACCACTTGTACTTCTTGTCGGCTCGCAATCTTTTTTAATCGATGCGTGATCCATTGGATATACGGGAACACAGCTAAAGTATTTTGTGTCTTTTTGTGCGTTGTGGAGTCAATATTTGCAACTTTCACGACCTATAGGGGGCACACTGGTGCCTATCAAAAGTATCAAAAAGGCTGTCACCTGGATGATCGTCGTAGAACAGCAGTACGAGGCGGGGTCTGCGACGTGTAAGTAATTCTAGTGTTGCTACGTACGAGCAGTATTAGAGCTTTACATTATTTTTTCACAACAGGGAGGTGGTGGCAAGCACCTTTATTCTGAAGCCTATCATCTTGGAGATAGGGAGCACGATTCTCACACCGCGGTACCACCATCGCTGAAAGTTGCGAATGGTCGTCAGTCTTCTTGATGTTATGGCGTAATCTTTCGCATTTGGAGTCCAATACGTGTTGTGGGTAGCCAGCATCCTGAAGTCATCATTTTGGGGAGCCGCAGAAATCAGTTTGGCCGCGAGAGATATAGAGAGAGAATGAACTTTATAAAAGCCTAATAAGATCCAGAACGTTGGGTTCCATCTCCTGCGGCCGGCGTGGTGCCTCCCCTGCAGAGTGGCCGGGCGGGCTGGGCCGGGCGGCGACTTGCTCGGCTCTTGTGACCGCAGTGAGTTGGATAACGCAGTCGGAGCTGATCAGCAGGGTCGTCCACTGAGTGTCTCCTTGTGTCAAGTGTCGTGTGAGGGAAGAGGGTGGGGGATCGGCCGGGCAGGACCAGAATATATGTTCGATGGTGGCCTTGTTGTGTTCGTCGGCGTCTTTTGCTGGATCGTAGCACTTGGTGCATCGGGCCTTCTATAGGTCCGGGAGGTAGTGTCTGAGTGTCGCGGGGTTAGAAAGGGTATTCGTCTGAAGTTGGTGCCATAATACGTGTTGGCGTCTGTTGAGTGACTTATGTGGTGGTGGGTATATCTGGCGCTGTAATCGGTAGTGTTGTGTA
The DNA here is from genome assembly GCA_013358835.2 of Ixodes persulcatus. Taxonomy (NCBI): domain Eukaryota; kingdom Metazoa; phylum Arthropoda; class Arachnida; order Ixodida; family Ixodidae; genus Ixodes; species Ixodes persulcatus. The sequence continues at coordinate 64,870 of JABSTQ010005479.1, forward strand.
ATGTCATGGAAACCCCGAAGTGGTTCTTTGTGCCATGGGAGATCCCTCAGCTCGTTAGCAATCGGAATGGCTACGCCGACCGCCCCGCATGTCCCGGCCCGGCGACCTTCTATGGCCATGGCCATAGAAGAGAAAGAAGACGAGAGCGTTAGTTCATCATCAGTCTCCTTATTCAAAAGAGAGAAAACGTTCCTGCGAGGCGACAGTACTTCTGACAATTAGAAAATCTAGGAGGAACCATAAGCTAGAAGAAGACGACTATCATGAAATGCAGAATGCAGAAACAAATGAAGAAAAAAATATAACGAACAAAGCTAGTCGAAGATAAAGAAGGCTCTCATTCAACAGTTGGTATAGTCCAGCGGTTGAATGCGCATTTTATTTTTCCCCTCATTTGTATTGATGGTTGATATTTGTATGTTCAACTGGTTTCGCCCAAAAAATCTACCTATCAAGCCGAGTGTCATAATGATGGTCTGGTTGGACGCAAAATGAAGGATGCGTTGGTTGCGGTAGTCTCTGTTACCGCTCATTCACACTGGAAGCGGATCCGCGTTCGCAAAGCGGTTGCGAACGCGGTTGTATAAAGATCCAGTACAATTGCACGCGCACTCGATGACATCAAGTGCGCGTGATATTGTACTGCGAACGCGGATCCGCTTCCAGTGTGAATGAGCGGTTAGGGAGCGAATGACGCTGCACACGCTAAGCTGCACTGCGGTGACGCGGCTGACGAAAGTAGTTTTGTTTTCTTTATAAGCTTTCAACGACCAATTAATCAAGATCGTCCGAGCCGATTAAAGCAATCGGCACGTCGAATAAACGTTCAGTTTGTTGGCAAACCAGACACGCTGCCCATGCCTCCTTTCTTCAGCGTTTACTACAGTCTCGAATCCTGAAAAATGTAGATTGCAAGTTTATATGTGTATAATTGGTAGGCATTTAATATTTTATGGTGTTTGGAGAGGGGAAAGGTATGCGCGTCATGGTCAGAATTTTGTATTATACATACAGCCTTTTTTGTGGTAGATGGAGGTTTGAAATATTTGTTTTCGTTTTCTGACCCCCGTGAAGGAAGCAATTATACAATTTTAATTTATTAAAGCGTGATATAGTTGACGCTTTAGCCATTCTGGTAATATATGTTTAGCAGACGAAAGTAAGCCTATGATTTTGATATTTCATTTCTTACAGTATTTACATGGCAAGTATGTCCAATTTAAATGCTCGTTAAACCAAACCCAAACTCCAAAAAAGTTGTGGTTATGAACCCTTTCAATTGTGGGGCCTATAAATCTCAGTTCCCTTGAAGTATCATTTGCTCGGTTTACCGATGAAAAGTCTATGTATTTTTTATATTTAAAAATAATCCATTTACCACCAGCCAAGCTGAAAGCTGGCGTAAATATTTATTCGCTGTTTTCTCTAACTCGCTGAGATCGACTCCACAGGAAAATACGTTAGTGCATGGTCCCTGGGGAACCCCATAATTTATTAATCCTAAATGTGATTTTGTGTCATTATATACTGTGTACTGTTTACGGGAATAAGATAATTTGCTATGAGTTTATGCTATATGCCTCGTATGCCATATGTTTCAAATTTTTCAAGGTGTATATCATGCTTGATAGAATCAAAGACTGCGAAATTGATAAATAAGCCAAGTGTGAAGAGCCGATTTTAAATATTCTCTATTATTTTGTCTCTAATATTCTAAAGTCAAATTTCTTTTTTTTCTTTCTGAAATTTATATTCTTCTTTTATTATAATACTATACTTGCTAAAAAAATTCTGAAGCCTTTCGTTAATTCCTTTTTAAACTACCTTTGAGAATAAGGGCAATAGCGACATTTGTCTAAACTTCCACACCACTATTTTTTGAGCCACCCTTACTTATTGTTGATACATTTTCTATTTTTAGTTGACCAGGAAAGGTACCACTTTCAAGTATACTATTTCATATATGAGTAAGAGGGAGTAATATAACTGCTGATACAAATTTAATAGGTTTTGTTTTTAGGTCATCAACACGACAGGCTGATTTGTTTTTTTTAAGCACATCTGGGTTGTGATTATTTTCGTTGAGTTACAGAAATAAAACAATTGAATTGAGGTTACTGTTCTTAACGTATGTTTCCGGGCCATCAAATTGATTGGCTCACGCGGCTTCTCCTGCCGATAAGAAAAGTGTGTTGAATTTCGCCGCCAGCTGTAACCCAGATAGGGTTTCTCCGTCTATTGTAAGGTCTGGCAGGCAGTTATGACGAGGCTTTTATTTATTTATTTATTTATTAATTACCTCTAAAGGCCCACTGGGGGCATTACATAGAGGGGGTGCATGGAATGGCATCATAGTTGTACACCGTTGCAATTGTATGAAAATGTAAAAGGAAACATGACCACGCTAACAGAACTCAATAACGCGTAACATGGTGCATGGTCACGCACACTGGCATGTAATAATTTCTAAATGATTAAAAAGTAATACAGGAGAAGTTTACAAGTGCTACTAAAAGAGGGTATATAGAAAACCTTATAGAAAAGACTTACTCAGCGATGGTGAAATTAACAAATGGAAATATAAACGTACCAAACGTACACGTGCAACTTAGAAAAGAGAAACAAAATAGATGTCATGATAAAGAGCCACGTAACAATGAAACAAACGTGTCATGGTTTGTTGTCTGTGCGATTTGCTTGCCAACCCATTCCAGTCGTCCATGCTTGCAGAAGCGGGGAAAATTTATACAAGTTAGTTTTTGCGAAGGGAATATGAACTATGTTGGGGTGATCATGGCGAGGAAAGATACGGAGGGGTGGGATGACGTTATTTTCGCGATATTCCGTTGAAGAGTGAAAGAGTTTATGGAAATACGATAGCCTAGCAAGATATCTTCTCTGTTGAAGTGTTTGTAGGCCAATTGAGGCTTTAAGTTGTGTGACGCTCACAGGTGCGTATTGTTTGAGTATGAATCGAGTTGCTCTGTTTTGAAGAGATTCTAGCCGGTCATTTAATACTTTTGATGCGGGTTCCAAATTATAGATGCGTACTCCAACTTTGGCCTAATCAGAGCAGTGTATGCTAGTAGTTTTGTTTCTTTTGTTGCCATGTACAAATGCCTTCTCAAAAATCCTAAAGATTGATTTGCTCTTTTAAGAATGTAGTCTATATGATTATTCCACGAAAGATTAGGACTTAGATGAATACCCAGATATTTGAATGACGTTACTTTATCTAATTTTGAATCTATGATGGTGTAGTCATGATGTCACAATGGAAGAACGGTTTGTAAATGTCATCGTTTCGTTTTTTCTATATTTATTTGCATTTGCCATGTCTCACACCATAGCATTATGCTATTCAAGTCTTTTGAAGGGCAATGCAATCTGATTGATTCGATATATGACGGTATACCACACAGTCGTCTGCAAACAGTCGAATTTTTGATGAAACATTGTTAGGGACGTCATTTATATAAACTAAAAACAAAAGTGGCCCAAGAACGGATCCCTGTGGCACTCCAGATTGAACACTTACGGGGGGTGAACTTATGCCATTTGCCATTACGGTTTGCTTTCGGTTGCTGAGCTATTCTCGAACCCCCGTAATTACCTTTGCGTTAATTTTAAGATATTGCAATTTTCTAATGAGACGACTGTGTGGTACGCGATCAAAGGCTTTTGCGAACTCTATGAAAACTGCGTTGGTTTGCGAGGATGCATGGATGTTGGTGTGCAGGTCAGTTATCAGTTCGAATAGCTGAGTTTCGCAAGAGAGACCGCGTTGAAATCCATGCTGGTTAGGAGAAAGTATATTGTTAGTGGCGAGGTGCTTCATCACGCATGAATAGATTATATGTTCTAGAAGTTTACATGGAACAGATGTTAAGGATATAGGTCTATAGTTTGTTGCACAGTTACGGTTTCCGGATTTGAAAATTGGGACTACATTTGCTAATTTCCTAGTCGGTCGGCACACAGCCGGTGTCAAGTGACTGCTGGAAAAGGCTGGCAAGCACAACGCCTGACACACTTTTAGTCAGTTTTAGTAGCTTAGAGCATACCCCATCAGGTCCCTGGGCTTGATTTTGTGGGTAGTCGATCAATAGCACTCATCACCATCATCAATGTTTACGCTAAAATCATCCATTTCAATACTTGATTCTGTGCAGGATAACTCAGGTAGAGGAAGTTCATTTGTGAACACTTCACCAAAAAGTTGTTACGTTTTGAGGCTGATTCAAAGGTGGAGAGTGTCACGTCACCTTCCTGGAGCAGAGGAAATTTATTTATTTCTTTGGGGTTTACTACACGCCAGAACTTTTTGGGGCTTTGCTCTTAGTATGCCAGGCAAGTCAAGGTTAAAAAAAAGTATCTTTTGCCTTTCGTATCTCGTTCTTGCATAGACGTGCGCACTCTTCGTACAATTGCCAGGCATACTCCGTGCCTGAAAATTTGGCATTTCTGAACATCTTTTCTTTTTTGAGATCACCCGTTTTACACTTCGCGAAAACAAGGGACAGTTCTCACTTTGGGTGATAACCAACTTTGGGATAAAAGTTTTCACGTATCAGTATTAGTTCATTTTTTATAAATGTCCAAGTTGTCTTCAACGTGAGCATGCGTGGCACCTGCTTAATATTGCGCCAAAAAATTCAACAAAAAATTCTAACAACTTCAAACAACAATAATTCAACAAAACAAAAAATTAGGACATCTTAGATTATTTTGCCTAAACTCGTTACAGTTTTCACTTCGTGAATACTTTCCGGCTAAAAGAGCGGTGCAAATAAACCGTTTTTTGAAGTCGCTTTGAAGTCGCAGTTCGGGAGTAACTGATTGAATTATCGAGGTATCAACGCGAGAGAGTGTTTGTGGCAAAAAAAGCGTTACATGTTGCGCGAGGGTATGTCCGATTGAGGCTGAAATATGTCCTACAAAATATTTCCAAATTCCGTTTAAAAAACGAAAAAAAACAAGAAGAAAAACAAAAATCCACATATATTAGCCATACGAGGAAAGCAACGAAAACACTATATTGAAAGTTTGTTTGGAAAGTCCGTTTATATCCTACTAAAAATGTTTTTGTGTAACTTTGGAGAGTAGCATTTCAAAAAACAAGTAAAACGAGATAAACGAAGTTTTCTATGCACAAGGAGAGAAACGGAACAAACCATCTGGTTGACGCTTTCCTCACAGGCAACACTGGAAGAAAAGCTTGAGAGCTTTTTCCGAGCCTGCGGTGTATGGTACCAACTATGAGCTGCAGCGTAAACCAATGGTTGACGTTTGCAGTTCGCCCAGTGCATTGTCCTATTAAGTTTTTCTTTTCATGAACCGATCAGCAGGGTACCTATACTCACGATTTTTTTAATGATACAATGCATCGTTAAAAGACACAATTTTAATAACTTACGGTTATACTCCGTTATTTGACTTTCTATAAGGTTATTATTTTTTTCGACAAAAAAAGTCGTCGTTAACTGCCTATATATAATCTCCCACATCGAGTTCAGCGAATGTTCTATAAAAGGGTTACGGAAACGAAAATTCGAGCTCTTATTTCTTTGGTTTAGCCAGAAACCTACCTTGTGTCCGCACTTTAGAAACACCTGTCTTCCGCTCGTAATCGACACGAAAACTAATTTTAAACGAATAAAACAATGTTTTCAATACCACCTGGTAGTTGGGAGCTGATATAGTTATGACGTTGAACGCCCTCCGCCCAGCGCCCGTGGCAGAAGCACAGCATAAATGTATTGAAAACTCGTGCTTGAACGGCACCGGCGAAGCCTGGTGAAGAAATCTAGAGTTTTTCCACAAAGTGCATTCCACACCCTCAAGATCGCCGTTCTTAGCAGACGATAAATTGGAGCTTAATCTGGCGGTGCGGGGACCTCTGCCAGGCCAACCATACTACTCAACCCCACCCCCCCCCCCCCTCCCTCTCCCCACCGGTTTCCCCCGCCCCAGATGCGCTGTAAATAAAGCGCTCAGATATGACACCCTGAATACTTTATATACCAAAGCTTGGAGGTGTCGCCATTCTTAGATACTGACGGTTATTTCTACTTACTGGTTCCCTCGAGCTCCTGTTTCTGCGGTGTGAACTAACATGGTGAACCGAACGCTCAAGGCATTTAAAATACCAGCATGGCCCCGAATGACGTTCCGGGTAAGCCATGTACAACGTTACTAGATTACCTCAGTTGTGGAACTTCTTTCTGAAGGGGGTACCCCCCTCACTCACTTCAATCCGCCTGCCGTCGTTCAAAGCACCATCTAGATTTTCGTTTCATAACTGCGCGTTCCATAGAGCTAGAGTTCCTGTATAGGCTCGGGAGCCAGAGTTGCGCGTCTGTTTTCCAAGTGCTGCCGCGCCGTTATTCGCCGAGATCCGATCACGTGAGGATCCGGATCAAATTGACCCCGTAAGTGATGACGTCGCAACAAGGCGTCTGGGTCCAAACAAACCGTTGCTAGGGACGTTGCTATGGACTAATGCATGGAGACTCCACATGAGGCTAGATTTTTGCTTACAAGTAAGTAAATATTTTTTTTTTAAGCAACCTAACTTCTTGATATCAAATTATGAAGATATTCTTGTCGTCTCACTGTCGCATCGCAACGATGAAAGCCATTTCTGAAGGCTTACACTCCGCTTTGCTTTGGTAGCAGACGACACGATAGATTTGCTGGCCTCTGTTGCAGCGGGCGTCTTCATTGAATTGCGTCGGTAAACGAGCGACAAAACCAAGTGCGTCACCATGGCCGTAGAGGCCTCCGCAATGTGCGTTTTTTTTTTCTGTGAAGAACCCAGCTTAGTTACGAGGGGTGAAAATGCAGTAACATCAAACCACGTCATGCAGATCAGTTACGACGACGACCTGAGTGCATTACCGGCGTAGTGCAGGCCAGCATGAGAAACAAATCGTACGCCGTCGAGGTAAGTCGTTTGTTATTATTATTATTCTGGTTGTCAGGTTGTTAAAGAATTGCATGTCCCTCGTAATTTCGCAGTATTTTGCTTTTTTTTTTTTTTCCCTTGGTGTACATAAACTTCCGTGGATGTGCTCGTTTGGAGAAGATCTCCATCGAACCCGCGATGCGAGTACAATCTGTAATGAACTCTCCTTATGTTTTTTATCCAGTTCTTTCGCGCTTTGGGGTCTTGCGGAAATCTGAAGAAACTGCAAGGGTCTTTCACCACGCGATGGTTACAACCAGGCATACGAAGCACCCTCGCATAGCGCGAGTCCGCAAACAAAATTTGGAATCTCTACCGGGCGTCGATCATCTCGATCGACGCCCGGACTTCCGATAAACCATATTTTGCATCGCACCCCACTATGAATTATTATATGTGTCTGAAACTCATTATATTTCAAACAAATGCGATGTCAGAATATCGTCTTTATTCACACGATTCAAACGACGGCCCCGGTTTGGCCGACCGGCGTGCGGCAGACGGCATACTTCTTGCAGTCGTCGTCTGCTGCAGGCATCTTGAGGACCGGAAGTTGCAGTAGTAAATATTTCAGAAACAAGCGATTACAGGCACACTTCTGTCGAAACATATATGACATTCAAGCTTTCGACATTTGTGATTTTGAGATGTTTAAATCCTACTCCTTATTTTTGAACGGTCGGGTTTTCGTTGCGAAACCGAGCCACATGTATTCGTCCATAACAACGACCCTAGCAACGGTCTGTTTTGACCCATGACGTCACACTTACGGAGTCAATGCCGTGCATTAAAGTAGACGTTGCACGTGCCCCGACTGTACGTTCCCCTGGTTTAGAGCGCGCCAAGCGCCTCGAACGCGCGGCGCCGCTATTCGCCGAATTCAGTCACGTAAGGAGCAGGATCAACATGCCGTGCAGGAAAGCCAGCGCTCCGGGTGTGAACGCGCAACTCTCGCTCCCGTAGGGAGCCTCTACAGGAACTCTACATAGAGCAGAGCTGAAACGCCATTCAGACACCGTGTTTCGAAACGTACGTAACCCATACAATATACTGCAATTACCAAAGCAGCCGTCGGGCGCGCCGAGCGACGGCAGGCGAGTCGTGGTGAGTGAGGGGGGGGGGGGGGTACTGCTCGTGCAAGCAGCGTCTATGAACAGTTCCGTAACTGAGCTAATCTAATAACGTTGGCCATGTATAGGTAGAGTGTGCTAGAATGGGGAGGTGTGCCCTCCAGCGGCTGTGAGTGTGTCGCCAGGTACAATCACGCCAATGAGGGCGCTGACGGGTGGAGCGAGGCGATCCGACGGCTAAAAGAGGCCTAGCGGTCGTAGTAGAGATACTTGATTCTGCGTGAAAATGGTCGTGATTTTCGTATGTGTTTGTCTGCTCGGATGTGAAAAAATAAGTTCCCTTCTATCTCATACCCTTGTAAAATACGCGACTTGCGGGAGCAGCAGACGCAACATACATAATTCAAAGCGTAAACACCGTTTGGGTGCCGCACGTTATTTAAATAGTCTAGCTTTTTAATTTTGTTTTTCATTTTTGTTTATAGAAGAACGATTTTCCATCTCACCTTACGTAGCTGCATTAACAAAGCGATGTTTGAGAATGATATTATGTGCGATTCTTTGCTCTCTAGTTTAGTTTCAATGCACTTCTATTCATTTTTTTTTCGGCAGCAGTATATTTTGCAGTCCTTTAAATGCCTAGGTTTGGTTCTGGTGGCAATACATAATTTTTTTTTTTTTGTGCAGCATGGACTAATGAAATTGAGTTTTTCTTGACTTCTCCATTCTCAGCCAAAACATAAAGACCAGGGAATGTATGAATTGATTTCATCTATACCTGTTTTCACCTTAAGAAAAAAGTACGTTTTGCGCATTGTTCCTACGCGGCGCGAAATAGTTCTCACGAGATTCGGTTGTCGGAGGAAAAAGCGATGCCTTTGACGTTTGGAACGTGTACATAGTGAAAATATAACATATATCTAATCTAAAATTCACCTACATATGTCTTCATTATCCACGTAAGGGGGAAATTAGTAATGTTCCGCGAGGAGCCGGACTTGTTTTACTTCGGTTCTTAAGGTGAAAACAGGTATAGTTAGCATGCATCATGTAAACGCAAACGCCGAGACTGACAAGATAAACTAAGCAAATTCAATAGCTGCCTTTATTAAACAAGAAATCCCACATGGAGAAATTAGTTTTCTTTTACATGTCACCTTCTTTTACATGTCACCTTCTTCTTAGACTCCTTTTTCTTCTCAGCATCAGCTTTCGTTTTTTCCTTCAGAAAAAAAAAATGCAATCGCGTGACGCAGAAGAATTGTTTCTTGGAATCAGACGATCCCATTGCGCGAAGAGAGAAGCATCGCTCGATTTCCGAAACAAGGAGCGTTTCTCTTTATATATGTTGTAACCCACGTTCCGCCTAGGCACAAAACACCCCCGCTCTGTATTTTTCTTCGCCTAATTTGACATTGTTGTGATTCCCCATTCTCTTCGGCACAGCTAGCACCCACAAAATAGTGTATCGCTTCAGACGCAACCCGAAACAAGAAAATAGAGTCGCACCAACGTGCCCCAAGCCAACCTCGCTAAACGCTGCCCGACCGGCTTCCTGGCCCCACTGTGACTGGCAGCGCCAACCCAGGCCCCTGCGGTAGAATTGGGCCATAAGACACCCAGCTCGTTTGGAGAGGCCGACACGGTCGGCACATCCCACAGTTCTAATACACCCTAGTATTCGCCATAGGGCGTACAGTCCTCGGATATTACTACTAGGCGAGATTGTCGCGCGTTGACGCCACCAGGCGGTAATGTTGGCAACTATAGTACTTTGGCCGCGCTTGTGGCGCTTTGACGTCACAAGCGCGATACGCATTGCGCTTTTCGCTGGCCGATTTTGAAGCGAAAGGTAGAGAACTCAAGGCTACGATCAATTTCGCTTCCGTACACATTTAAAGGGGACCTCTAAACTAGTATTTGACATTCTTCAACATTGTAGAGAAGTAAGCGCTGACCCTCGTTACATGCAAAACTTTAAATATTATTTTCGTACCACCTTCTAAAGGTCCATTCACACAGTTACGTTTAAGTCCGTTTGACCGCGTTGCGTCGAGAAACGGCCGCGAATCAACGGAACAACCTTGCTTCTTAAGAAGAATGCCGTGGCACTCCAAGGAGTGGCACGGAACGCGGCATACGAAGCACGGATATCCAGGTTACTCGTAGTCACAACTCAGTGAAATGCACCCAGAAGAAAGTGTGTGAATGAACCTTCACAATTCTCCAAGTGTGAAGGAATGTAAACAGCCCTCACTACGGAAACTCACAGCCAGGCCAAGGGAAAGAGCCGTTTCTATCAATACATTTTAGATGACGAAGCTCTGGGGATGGAGGACTATCTTACCCACCGGAAGTTAATGACACTGTATGGTTGTCGTATGGACGCAATTTCGGTTCATGGATTGAGGAACTCCTCCTTGATCTGTCTATTTTTGGTGAGTCAATTTAAATCTGCTGCTGACGTGTATCTTTATAGAGATGTTTCTTGTACGAGGGGCGTTTATAAAGTTCGTATTATTGTCACGAAGGAATAGAGATTCAGCAATTAAACTCGAGTAGGAGTTGAGACTTTCTCTACATATTCGCTACCAAAAGTTGCCCACTTTTTCCAGCGATGCACCACACGCCGGAGGCCATGGTTATAGAACTCCTCGTTTAAGGGTTCAGGAATCGCTCCACTTCAGCAATCAGATTTTGACCGTTCTTGAAATGCTTTCCTCGTATTTGGCCACACTGGAACCGTCTCCGCCATTTAACCAAAGTGGCATAAACTGGGGCGTTGTCCCCGAACAACGCTCCCAGATTGGAATGAATATCCTTGGCATTGCTTCCCTTCAAATCGAGAAAACGGATCACTGCAAGTGCTTGGTACCGATGGACGGTGCCATTTTTGTAACGACTCCCTAGCGCCGTTCCAAGCTACTATAGCATGCGATGTTTATACTGTGAGGAAACTAGAGGGACGCGCGCTGATGTTGATGCCTGTTTTGTTCCATTTTTTTTTTCAATTCTTTATGCCGATAATACGAACTTTATGAACGCCCCTCGTATACCGAGATTTCGTTATCCACACACAGGCAAAACAAGCGCACATCTTCAAACCGCCAACTGTCTTGCAATACACAAGAGCAACAATACTGCGTAAGAGATCTGTGGAGATATGCATGATTAATAGGTTGTTATCATGCACAGTGCCAACGACGCTTATTTTGGCGAGGAACGTTTTCAGTACGATGAAGCTCCATCGCGATCTTGGCGCGACTGGTTCGGAACGACCGCTTCGAAGCTTCGAAGCTTTGAATGAACCGAAATGGCAATTGCCATGGCAACTCAGACCGATCTGTCAATCCCACTGCGAGGCTTTGGTTGTCTGTTTGTTAGTATCTGTTTGTGCCTGGCTAGGAGGTAGGGAAGGCAATGGCGCGTCTTCCCCAGTTACTTTAGCCAAGTTTAGAGCTGGACAAACATGGGGAGCCAGTGTAGCTTGAGCGTTCGGATATAGGGCTATAACTCGAATTCAATCAGTGAGGAGACGAGTCCTAGTCGAACGCTAACGCAGGATTAGTGTCCAATATCGCTGACCTGTTGTAGGTGACGTCACGCTACGGCCTTGTTAGGTGATGGTTGTATGCTACTAACACGTGCTGGGCCTCGCACAGTGCCAGAGATCGGCCGATTCGGCTTCCACAATGATTGGACAAGAGCCTCAACCCGGATACCCGCCGAAATCACTGATTTCTACTATAGGGGGCTGAATGGCGCTTAGCTGCTCTCCGAGCCTGGCGCAAGTAAAGCCACCGGAAGTTCGATGCTTGTCCGCGAAGTCAGGCGTGCGCTGGGCTTCCTAGTGCAGTCAGTTCATATTTTGGTCCATGTTTTCTGTGTCTTTGATTGGGTTTTAATACTCCTGTTCTGGATTATATCCCGAGAATAGGGCATTTGAACGTGGGACATACGCGCACTTCATAAACTAGAATCTATATTTTAACATCGAATGGCTTTCCAGGAGACTTCTCGGGTCCACATGCACTATTACTCTGCATCAAGCAAGCTCTCTTATGATGACAAAAAAATGCCCTGATTGCTGGTCGAACCAGCGTTCGAAAGAGTTGAAAAACCTGGCAAGTGCTCACTTCCGGCTCAAGCCGCTGACTTCCGGTGTCTGCATACATGCCTGCTCAATGCGCCTTCCAGCCCCCTATAGTAGATATTAGTGGCCGAAATTAATAACTAATTTATCGATAGGGATCTGCCAAATACTGCAATACTGCTTGGAATCGAATAGAACAGAGTCATCTCTATCTTGAGCACTTCAAAGAGAACCGGTATGACGAGGATTTCCCTAGCGCTGAGAACTCTAGGAATGACGCCGAGCTATTCGATTCAGACGATCATTGGCACACCCTATTACAGGGTAGCTCTTCATGGCTAGGGTTCCGTGAATGTTTCGCGTGCGTGAACAAAAACTCAGGTCCCGAATTTGACGCAAAATCGCTTCATTCTATGCAAAAGCATATACGTCTCCTTACTTGGATATGCATTTTCAGTAGAGTACTTATCAAAAGGCACCATTTCCAAGATCAGTAGACTCTCGGGTAGATAAAAATATTTTCCCAAAGATTTGCCACTCTGCTACCCGCGTCGGCTATGTCTACGCTCGCACAGCCCTCTCTTTGTCGCCGTTCGAAGCGCTTGCGTGCCTAGTTTAATTTCTTTCCGCTGTCCGGGGGTGGCGGTCTCGTCGGGCGTGTCTACGTTCCGCCGGTTGGCGGTCCCGTCACGCGTGCCTAGTTTCCTCCGGCTCCTCGGGGCGGCGATAGTTCGTACCTTTGTTAAAAATTCTGTGTCCCGTCTGTGTCGTGTGCTAAAGAGCTTCACTGGTCATCCACCTTCACAAAGTGAAATCGCTCACGATTTTTACTAATAGGCAATTCCCTCGGTAGATGTGGAGCGGTTTTGGAGCACATCTACAGCGACAGCTGTTGTGGGCTCTTCCCACCACTGGATATGACTTCCGTTCTCATTGTAATGGCTGTTGATGTTGTAGTAGGCGTAATAGTGGCGTGGGGAGTGCGTCGCTATATCTCCAGCTGCTTGAAAAACGATCGCCTGCTGCTCTCGGGAATCGAACCTGCCCAAGCAGCACAGATTTGGTCAATCATTGGCCAATGGCTGGAAATGGTCCTTCGGCCAGTGGCCAGCCATTGGCTGATGACTGGCCTTTTTCTAGCCATTGGTCATCAGGCATCGTCTAAGCATTGGCCGATGAATCGCCACTCTTTGGCCATTGGACACCAGACCATCGCCAGCCACTGACCAATGCTTGGCCGAATTCCGCGCTGCACGGGTAGGTCCGCTGCGCAGTGTTGCCAACCTAGTTTTCGAAAATACCCCACGCCAGCGTCCAGAAAACCCTACATTACCCTACGAATGTTTCTTATTACCCTACATTTTACCCTTCGAGGCAAATCTTTGTTCAAATAATACTGTTTTATGGATTACGATGATACAGGGTAATATTAATACAGTACAAAGCAACAGGGCACGCATGCAGCGCATACCTGCGTTATTCTAGAACACCATGCTTGCATGTGTGTAGTGTAGCATCAGCACAACAGTGATGTAGCGAGCGCACAGACATCCCTAATTAACATGTTTAGCCGATTCGTCGTCAAATTAAAAACTGGGCTACGTGAGACCAGCACTCGCGGCGACAGACAAGGCGGCTCATTACAAAAGGAAGCCAATCCGAAGGGTATATTAGCTTCTTTGGGTGTACCGCCTAGGGATTCGTCAAACTAAGCTACTATTTCGACAAAGTAGGCTATTACACCAGGGAAGGATAGGAAACCGGCGGCTCTTCCGTATTCGCTAAAGTGTGATTCGATGAAACGTCTAGGTTTCGGCTTCGTTCGCTAAAACGTCGTTCGCTTAAGTGAACGCCTCCAGTCCCGACTACTTGTGCAGTCGGTAGGCAGTCTTCAAACTGCCTACCGACTGCACAACGTGCCGGGAAGCTCCGCGGGAGCTTTGAAATCAATCTCCGTACTCGTCGATCATCCGTGATCGACGCTCTATGGACATGGTAAGGAGAGTTAATTGCAACGCGCCATAACAAAAGAGCGCCCAGGACGAGTGGTAGTTCCAGCTATGGTTATTTGCAGCATGCGCACCTTACGCTAGCGCGTAAAAAAGCTGTCGGTTCTGGTGGGCTCGGGGTGGTTTCGCCCGCGGTGCCACGTGTTTCGCCGGTGTAACAAGGACCGCCGGATGGACCAGAGTCATCAGAGAAAAACTGGTGGGAACATTTCCACTGGGAAGATACCTCTTCTGGGTCCAAACTCCCTATGCGCAACTCCACCTCCTCCCACCTCTCCCACTTGCTCCAGTTCTCCAATGCTCTCCAACTTGGTGTGGTGTGCTCTCTGTTAGGACGTCTTGCAACTTGGATACTTTCGTTTTGCATGATATCGTGGTGTGGCAGCACACGGGTTGTAAAGCTATGCAAAGCTTGCACGGCAGCGTTTTTTTTTTTCCTGTTTTTTTATTTTTTTTTTATTTTGCTCGCCCTTGAAGAAGTAACGTCCGAAAATACCCTACTTTTGTCGGGGAAATGGCCGGGCGGCCCTACAACCCTACAATGTACCGAAAATGCCTAAAATACCCTACAAGTAGGGTAATTACCCTATGGTTGGCAACACTGCCGCTGCGTGTGAAGCGTGTGCGTTACCACGGAGCTGAGCAACTTTTTTTTTTCCTTATTGTCATGGAGCTAATCCACAGCATTGCCGATTTTCTTTGTTATACGGTTTTCGTAGAACAAATGCGAGTATGAGTCTCGAGTAGTGACCGCTCTACTCCGCTTCACGATAACTTGGTAAACTATCTATAGAGGCAGCAGCCCCCGCAACCCAATAAGTCCGTTCAAGCAAGGCACGTGGTAACACGCCATGATGCAAGCAAGTCGAGGCCCGAGTCGTTTATACTGAGAGAGTTTGGCCCATGGGCGGAGCTTGTTGCCCACTAGAACCAGCGGATTTTGCGATAGCACAATTTGGCGTCGCTTCTTTGTCTAGTTTATTCCTGAGAAATCGCATAGAGTTATTATGAGTCGGAGCCACAAAATGGCGAACGGAAACAGTCATTATCCGGTTGTCAGATTACACTGCTGTGGTTGCCAGGGTGTCAAAATCTCCTTAAAAAGGCCAAACTCTATCAGTATAAACGGCTCTGGTCGAGGCAACAGAGGCCTCGTTACCGTCAAAACCCAAAGCGCCGTCCACGGCAAAACGCAGTTCCAGTCTTTTTTCTTTTATCAGCAATTGAACTCTCGACATTACATACCTATCTTGAATATGTTAAACAACATAACAATTTTTTTTATTTTAAATATATTTAAACTAAAAACGTTACACTACATCCGTATCCGCTCCAGATTTGTTTTTTCTTTGCGCCGTGGCCGTTGGCGGTTGTAGCCGTGTAATCGACCGCTTCCGCTTAAAACTATGACCTGGCCATAAACTCCTTTATGAAGGCCGGTTCACACATGCAGCGGAGCGCTAAATTAACAACTCATGAGCGCTGGAAGTAGCGCACATGTGGCACCAACTTGTGCTTGACATAGTGCTCGGTTAGCGCTTGAGCAGCGCAGTTCAAACGCTCTAACGTTCCTTGTGTCGTGCTTGCTGCTACGGAACAGCGCTTGCACGGCGATTTCGTTTTGACGTTTATTCTGTGGTGGTAAATGATAAGTAAGTAAAACATCCGCTCTCCAGGCCAACGGTTGAGCAGACAGTCCAGAGTCATGGACTGTGAGTGACTAATTTATTTGGTAAGACCTCGTCGCTTTCTATTCGACATGCGTGACCCCGGTCTCAAAGACACGCTGTTAAAAAATAATCGGTGGGAGCTGATGGACAGGGAACTGGGAGTACCAGGTAAGGTTTTAATGGAAACGACATATATGCATGGTGCGTGCTCGGAAATAAAAGATAGTGTGAGACAGAGTAATTGTTCTGCTAATGTTTGCTCATGTATTGAGGCATCTCAGAATTTTCGGACTATGAAAGGAAAATTTGCGAAGTTGAAACAAATATACGAGAAAAATACGAGGAGCGGCGCTTCCTACACTCTGCCTCCCTCTTGGAAACACTATCGATCAATGGATAGCCCGTTGAAAGGCCGGTAAGTACCAACAGAGTGATACGTTCGGTTTATGTACGTCGAGTTCAATTTAAACTTTTAGAAATTTCTTTATTCTTATTAGGGAGTTTTCAAACATCAGCACTTCGGCAAGACCTTCTCTCAGCTTGATGGAAGACCACCCTGCTCATTCCAACGTGTCTTTCAAGATGTAAGCATCAATTATGTGCTACATGTGGTATTATGTAGCTGGGTATACTGCAGCAACAACAAGACAACTGCCCATAAGCACAGCGTGGTAGCGGAAACTCTTGCCCACAAGTAAATGACGGGCACTGTCAAACTATTCGCCACGGAAACAGCGTATCTAGCTACTCTGCTTTGGTTTAGAATATATGTGATTAGTACAACATGCACATCTATCGGTAGAAAATGAGGGTGATTTATAAATTCTCCCTGAAGGAAAAATTGCAATTTGCAGCTCAGAGACTAGTTTAATAACCGAGATTACAGAAGACACGTGAGCTTGGTTTTCCCTGTATTTATTGCAGAAGATGAAAGATAACTACAATAACATTGTTGCTGTCTCCCGGAAAGATACCATAGAGCAGAGAGGTGTGAAAACGTAAGTGTAGCTGTTCTTTGTTCAGTTATTTTGAGTTTTGACATATATTTTGATTACGTATTATTATTTCTTTTCCGGTCATTTCTAGGGGGGCTGATATTTAGAACACAAAATTTGATAATACCAGAAAGTGTTTGTTTCTATTGCACGGATTGATTTAGAAAGCCAAGTTTTTTTTTTCATCTTTAAATTGAAGTTGATGTATTCGCTCCATTATTTGCACTTTCATTAAAGAAGTAGCATCTGTATTAAACAATTTCATTTCGAGCTCCCATATTTTAGCATATTCCTTTACGCAGCTACACATACAAGAGGCAAAAGAACATCTATAGTTGTGCAATCTTATGCTTTTCATGTTTTCAATGTACTTGTGCGTGGCAGCGAGCAAAAGATACGAGTACCAAGGTTCTGCCATTTACATGGTTATGACTTGTAATATACATGCATGTGCAGCTCTTTCTTTCAGAACTCATTGCCACTGCTGCTAAATGAACGAGATCGTTTCGTATGCGAGACAAAAACCTCCAGGGTAGAAATATTGGCTGATTTGTGTATATCAGTGAGTCAGAAACGTTTTATGTCATGCAGAAAAGTACACCAGAAATGAGGTATGAGAAGAGCGTGCCCATCCTTCGCGCCTTCTACTTGTCGCCGTTATTGAAATTCATAAAGTCTAAGGTGAGGTCAAATTAAACGGCAGCTGTTTGTTTTTTATTTTATGTATCTACACACAAGGATACTTTATAGTGAAATTATGTTATAATAAATCGTAACAACATAATTATGTGAACATGTAAACGTATGAAAACCGTGCAACATATCTGAAGGATATAAACTTATTACCACTGTTAAAAATATATACTTCAGGAAAAGGCGAAGCTATGACGTCATATATTGCGTAAAAGAAAACATCTGAGGACTGAATGAAGCGAGGCAGGCGCAGCTGATGACTTGCCCAAAAAGACGACTTTCATCACTTCGAGACGATCTTGGTAGAGTGGTTGAGAAAAATGACTAGGCTGCAGGTCTTAAGGGCAAATGTTCGTCGTGCAACAACTGATCTCGCCCTACAGAAGAAGAACACCTAATCACCATCATCGCAAACTTTTTTGTTGAAAAGTTAAATAATCTTGCGGTTTGTGTTCGGTGCCCTTAGTCTAGGGCACGGACCACAGACCGCCCAGATTCGGCGGGCTCGCTCAACCAGTCGCTGCTGGTCATCGAGCTCTGTGCCGGATAGGGCCGCCTCTCAGGAGGAAAAGGTGGGGAAAGGAATGGGGGTGATACCCTCACCGGGGGCGGGGGGGCATTCCCAGATGGAGTGGTACACGTTGGGGTTGTAGCTGCCACATTTTGGAGAGGTGTCTGGGTAGCGGTTGGGGAACCAACGATGTTGCTGGGGTACGTAAACGTTTGAAGTTGTCGCCAGCCCGCTGCCTCCACCCGGGATAGCTCCCGATGTGGAGGGGGCAGGACCCGGTGGGTTCTTCGGTAGCACTCTGTTATCAGGTGGTAGGTGTTAAGGTGTGTGTCGATTGGGGTGCGGAGGGACTGGCAGTCCGCGGGCGCGTTTGGCTCTGGGTCCCGCTGTATCTTGATCCCATCCGACAAAGCCCGGTTCGTCGCTAGATAGGAATAGGTGCCACCTGTACGCGGTTCAGGGTGTCCGGTTTGAGGCGAGCTGGGACGGGTGGCTCTTCCTGCAGTCTGCTCAGCATTGCTCAACCCGTTCGGGTAGGAACACCTGACGCAGCAATAAATACAGTTCGCTCGTGTGAGAATCATGTTTTTTTTTTCACTCGACAGAACCTTTAGCAGAAAAAATAGTCTGCAAATTCATTCCGAACTTGAGCCGCTGGCTTCTAATATTTGGCTCATTTGGGCAGGTGAGGCAGGTATTGAAGCACTGTGCGATTTTCAGTGTTATCTGCTCCCCTTAGACCTTCAGCCAACCGCGTGCCATTTTCCCTCTCTAGAAGTGGTGGAAGGCAATAGATGCTTCGGCTCTGAACCTCAGAGAACAGAAAATCGTAAAGGGCAACACAGGCGCCAATGTAGGCTACAGTTGTAGGAGAAGCACAAAAGTAAAATCACTCACACTGAAAATACACGCACACCAGAAAAACGGTCACTCACGTCACGCCGACTTACAACTCAAATTGTATTTTCGTCTTCTTTTTTTTCTTTTACTCGTATTAAATTTGTCATATCTCACTTTGTTCTTTTCTGTACAAAACAAATTCCAATGTCTATCGCACATTACCTTCGAGAGTCAAGATATAACAATTCTTTTTCAGTAAGCGTTATGAATGGACTACTAACACAAGTGTCACTCCTTTTTATGATGTTAGCTGCCTCTATTATCTCACGTGTTAATTAGTTATGGTTCTTTTCAATTACGGTGCTATTTTTGAAGTCCACAGTTCACCCACAGTCACGGCAGTGAATTCCCAAAAGTCCTGAGTTCGCTAATCGGGCGTTGTTGTTATGTTCGCTTAATCTGCCATTTATACATCTTCCAGTTTGTCCTATGTACTTTTTGCCGCATGAAAGGGGAAAGGAATCAATCACTCCTTCTGAGCAAGATATGTATGGGGTTCTATGTTTTTTAGCGCAACCGGGAATTGGTTTTCGGTATGGCGTTACCTTTTTTACATAGGCCTGAGAGTTTGATGTCGGTATAAAAGACTACGTCGATATTTGCACGATTCCCAATCTTCTTCAGGTTATGAGAAATGTTATGAATGTAGAGCATGGCTACCGGTCTTTGGTTACTGTATCTGTCGCGTGGCTTGCGGGATGTGATTTCACCATTTTTAATCTGTTTAAGGAAACTTTCGGCGACTGAAGGTAATAGATGTGAAGGATTTAGTATCCTAGAGACTTGTCCGGCGAAGCTTGGTAGGCCTGAATGCGGGTAGGATTTGAAAATAGAGTTTTTTAAGCACTGATTGACTATTCCTCTTTTTACCAATTTAGAATGCACAGAATTATAATTGAGGAGTGTTTTTTATTTCCTCTCGGCTCATATGACCAACAGACATGACGGGGCGGAAGAGACAATCTTAGGTCCAGAAATCCTAAGGATCCTAGCTCTTGAAGCTCGTGTGTAATCTCCAAAGGGTTTAAACATGTTTTAAACTTGACGAGCACATTGGGCACATAAATTGGGAGGTCTTTTTCGTTGGCGTTCAGGAGTATCAAATAGTCATCAACGTAGCGAAACACCTTTATCACGGTCGAGAAATCTAAACGCTTTTGAAGCAGTCTGTTGTGGTATGCTAGGAATAAATCACTGAGATTTGGCGCAATGCAGGATCCGATGCAGACTCCCTTTTTTGAAGGTAGGTGTTACCGTTCCAAGACGCAAAGGTAGACGTGAGGTAAACCCTGAGCAATTCAAGAAAGTTGCTTTCGGAAAATGCTGAGGTGTTCTGGAAAGCTATGGCACCATACGAGTCAATGCTGTCTTCAATCCACTCTAAGAGGCGTACCTGAGGTAAAGCATAGTATAGGTCCTTGATGTTAATCGAGAAAGCATGGTATTGATTGGCACTGTGTTCTTGTAGGAAGCTTATGACTTCATATGAGTTTTTTTACCAAAAATGGGTCATCAACTGTTAATAAACTAAGTCCTCTTTGTAAAAATATAGCCTAAGATTTTGCCAGGTGTCTCTTTCTGATACAATAACTCGCATGGGACACTCAACCTTGTGCATCTTGGCGCTGTAAAATATTTCTAAGCTAAGCTGTTTGCTTTTTTTCATAATAGGGACATCCTGAAGGATCCTTTTAGCGTCACATTTTACTTCTGCTAATGAGATGTCGTCGTGATGTTGGAAAAGAGATTTCATAGCTAAAAAGGCTTTTACACCGATCTTCTCTTTGGGCATGACAACAAAACCGCCTTCCTTGTCTTCTGGTATTATGTTTAAAAAATTCTCCTTCAAGTAATTTTCAACTTTTTTGATTGGCAGATGACTTACAGAAGGTTTATATCGTGATAAACTATCTACGCCCTCTGAAGTGCATATATCACACTCAGATAAGGAAGCCCTTCTCGACACTTGCCATACTAGAGACAGTAGCTCAGGTGCCGATTTTTTGGGTTCTACGGCGAAGTTGGGCCCCATGCTGAGAACGTGCTGCACGTGTTGCGGTAACTGTACGTCTCCGATGATGTGTACAGGATTGCAGGGACAAGTAGCTTTCTTTGGTGTGATGGCGCGAAGATGGTTTAGGGTGAGACGCCACAGAAACTCGGTCGATCTTTCAGTGGTGTAAGAAATTTCTCGCCATCTCTTTTTTCTCGCCGAAGAACTTGCATTTTCACACAGTTTAAAGTGAAGGCAATCACGGTAATGTCTTGTTTGCCTATGCCACTCGGATTGTTGGATCTTGCATACTCTCCTCCCGTGACCTACAGAGGGGGTAAAGCCCCCAAACAGCTCTTTGACTTCCTTGACTTGCACTGAAGAGGCTCTTAAGAAAGAGGTCACAACGATCGAGCACGACCTAAAACAGAATGGCTATCCTGCCAGGTTTTTGAACAACGTGTACAAAAAACTTAGACCGAATGAAACAGAAGACGCCCCTCCTCTACCCAACCGCGTATGCGTCCCTTACATCAAGGGCCCGAGCGAGACTCTCGCGCGCGTTTTACGAAAATACGGCGTCTTTGTGACACATAAACCGGTGTCCACCATTGGACGCCTCTTCTCGCTTCCAAGGGATCGTCCCTCTAAAGAAAAGGCGCAGGGACTCGTCTACAGGATCCTGTGTGGTGACTGCGCCGCCTCCTACGTTGGGGAATCTAAGAACTTCCCGGAACGTCTACGCCAGCATCAGTATGACGTCAAAAAGAATAACGTGCAGGGTAGTGCGCTGGCAAAACACGTCCAAAAAGAGGGTCGCACGATTGGATTCAATAACTGCTCTATTCTTGGCACGGAAAGAAACTGGCGAAGACGCCTTTTATTAGAGTCCTGCTACATTCAGAACACCGAAAATAACGTCAACCGGTCAGCTGGGACCAACGAGGTAGAGGGGCTTAGAGCGGTAAACCGGGGTTTCGGTCTGCACTCGAAAGTGACCCCCATAAGGCCGCTGCCATTGTGCGCAAATTTGACCACTCGTCACGTGACTAAACCTAATACGTGACGTCAGAGAAAAGATGGCAGCGCCCAGGCAGTGACTGGCCCCAGCTGGGCCGGAGCTTGTCGGATGCTTTGTTCCTTGTCGTTCGTTTCGGCGAGTTGATTTCAGACGCAGAAGCCGTCATATGAGGCCGGTCGAAAGCGACTTCTGAGTTCAGCGTGTGTCTGACGTAGGTATAACGTGAAAATAAGAAGGAACGGTGTGCCTTTCGCTGGTGACCGACGGGATATTGCCACGAAAGAGACACTCGGCCCTACGTTGCTCGGACCTCGGATTAATTCGGATACCGCTAGGATAAATTTTAAGGCGACGTTTCTGTGCTCTCGTTGACCATCGGAATCTTTGAGGTCTGCAGTGAAGCGTGTGCAATACATTTGGATACACAGTTTAGCGACGGAAATGGCGTGAGTCGTGCTTGGGCAGTGTGCAATTTGGGTGCCGCTTCGTTCAAATGACCGAAGGCTCACTTTGGTTGTTCGGCGCCCCGGAGAGCTGCCTTCAAGCAGGTAGTTCCTGTGCTTTGGTTTAGGTGATGTTGTGCTGCTTCCTAAATTGTTCTGGTGTAGACGTGCACTTTCACGGATCACAGGTGTTGCAGTTGGTATTGATTCCGCTTGTCTGACGCACGTTTCGTAGACACAAGTTTCCTCGACATTCGTTACGCGAATTGCAAACTGTATGGACATTTCATCGCGCGTGTTACCTACCCAGTCTACTCGTTCACGCCGCTTTGCGACGACAGTCAGCAGCGGCTCATTACAAGAAAAGTGGTCCCACATCCATTTCAGTTCAGTTCGTCCACGGCAGTCCCAAAACCCCGAAGGAGAGGATTTATTCAGGCAGAATGCCACTAAAGCAATGCAGCTTCTTGAGTGTTCAGGATCGACACTCTTCTGTCAGTTTTGTTGTGTTGTCATGTCACTGATGGTTACACCAGTCTTATCTTCTATGTATTTACAATTCTGGAAAGTTCCAGGCCATGCTCAGCTACCATCGTATGTTCTGGTGGAGGTGCTGGATACTTTACCCATAGCCCTTCACTCTGTGTGCACCCTGGCGGTTCCTCAGCCGAGTTTCCCGATAACGGGACGCGGGTGGCGGACTATCCCGCGTCTTAAACCTCCAGCGAGCCGTGAACTAAGTCCTAACCCAAGCCCGGCAGAAAAACCGCAAGACGAGTGAGTACCACAAGGACGAACCTCGGAAATACACCATGAAGAACCTAAAATCCGAGCAAGTCACTGCTACCAGCAACAACTACCGGAATTCTGTCTTTTGCCAGAAAAAACGAAACTGAGTAAGCCAACAATGACAAACCTGTAGCAGCAAACCGTGTCCGCTCCCACCATTGCTTGCATGCCCATCGCACCTCCCATTCCGACGTCCTTTCACGCAAGGTCTATGAAGACATCGAGGGCTAGATTGAACAATAGGACCGTGTCGCCTGCCACAGTGGGTGGACAGACAACCAGATTCTCCTGAACCTATATTTTTCATTGAAGAAACTGCCAGGCACTGGTTTGAGAACTGGTAAGCTTAAGTGCACGTTCATCAGCCACCATTGACGAGAGAGAGCCGAATTCCTGATTCTGTCTAGGACACGACCCCAATGAGAGCGTCACCGCCATCGTGAAGGACGGTTTGCGCCTGATCGAACACCCACGCCAACACTGATGCTACAGAAGAAAAGAAGCTAAGAATCCCATGTCCTTCGTGTGAGGGACAACACCTTCGGCAGCCTTTTCCGCAACCCCACGACAACAGTCGAAGGGTTCATTTCACCGAGGCTTCCAACATTGAATGTACACTGCAGGGCCGAGCCTTCGGGCCCGGACTATCAACAACTCCCCAGCGTCTCAACACTCGAGTCGTCCAGCTGCAACTTCGACACTTGCCTCCCAGACATCCACAACATCATCCACGACGTTATCCGGGAGGAGATCAGGAAGCTACTTCCTGCCGTCAGTTGCCCAGCTTTTATTTTGATTGCCGATATTGTTTCGGAACAAGTTCGACAGGCATTTCAACTGGAGACGTCTTCGAGCGAAGCGGCATCTGACGAACCGAGGGCGACGTATGCCACAAAGTCACGACGTCCGCCACCGGCTACGCGTTAGTATTCAGTGCCAATTCAACGAGACACCCCAACGCCGAAGTATTCTCGACATCGGGTGTAGGTTCGCACTGAACAAAGTACACCGAGGAAAACGGAGGTGTTGCGGATGGCCGACCGGAAACCACTCTGCTACCACTGCATGACGTCGACCATGTCTACCGGAGCTGCCCGTACCAATGAATTGTCCTGCGAGGGTTCGTGCCGAACGACCCTCGACTGCGTCTCGAGGAGCGACCACGGGACATTGAGGATTATCTTCGGCGGCCTTTGTCCTTGGTGCACATGTGGTGCACCAAGGACTCCAGTGATGTCAAACTCCAGTGATGGTAAAATGTTATTTATTAATTTATTCCATTGAAATACCCCTAGAAGCATTGCAGAGAAGCTATTTAAAACTACACACACATTATAATACCATTACAGCACACTAACGTTAATGAGCACAAAACGGGCCCTGCTGCTGAAAATAAAAATTACACTCGTAAGAAATAATTATTGCAGTAACTTCATAATTACAAAGATGAACACACCTCTGAGCATCTAGTTTAATAGTATGTGTTGATGCACTGCTATATAGCAGGACACTTCCTATACATAAGACACAATAGACCCTTGCAAAACCCCATCAAGCAACACAACTGTCATTATTTGTATTCGGCGTAAAGCACACGAATAGGCCCAGTTCACGTCGAACGTTAACATTCGCGTCCAATAGGCGCTGATCCAAATTCACAGTGACGGCTGACATAACATTCTTGTCGAACAAATACTCAAAGTATGAAGGCCTTAGGTAATTAGAGTAGTAGCTGCTGTGATTCGTTTCATCACAATTCGGCAGCCGGCGAAGGCTACAGTCTCAGCGAGTCAATATGCACGTTGGAGAGAGGCACATGACAACATATCATCAGTGTGTTCGTCTGCACAGATTTGTCGCACACCTTCACTCCGTCTCTCTGATTGGCTCGAGGCAACTGTGTCGGTCGCCCTTTTCCAAGTTATTGCGAAACGAAGGATAGGCAGCCTACGTTTTTGAAAAGCGTCTATTGCAGAGACTGAAGAACGATAGTCAACATTTTTCAACAAGGCTGCTTCTTCGAGCAAGGGATGAACACAAATACGAGTCGTCTTGTCCAGGTAATTAGAACAAGTAAATAATTGTCCGACTAATACAGTGCACTCTTGGTGAGAAAGTTATTGCTGCAATAAATCCTACGAAAAAGAAAGATGTCCAGTTAATTTTTTTTCTTTTTAAATCAACTTTTAGCAGGAGCTTCCTCGTTAAAAGTTGCTATGGTTATTCGGTGTTGCAGGGCTGAAACAACTTCCCCCCTAGGCCCTAACGCGACATATACCTTTTGCTTCGATTCTCAGACATTCCAACGTTCAAACGAAGCTAAAAAAAGGTGGATATTTTATGCTAGAAAATATAGCGTAAAATTGTTGATACGTACAAAACGTAAAGGTTGCAGGAGCTTCCTCGCTAAAAGTTGCTGGGATAATGCAGTTACCTCGGGATGAAACAAATTCCCCTAGGCCCTACGTCTGACGCATACGCTTCGCGTTGATTCTCAGACATTCCAACGTTCAAACAAAGCTAATAGAATGCGAAAATTTCATGCTAAAAGCACTCAAAGTTCTATCGATCCTCGAACACATCCGAGCAACGGTACGGCGATGCAGTTGATGCTGTCTCACAGGCGTTAATATCGAGATGATCCAGAGCGATCTTGCGTAAAAAGGGTATAAAGTCTCATTCCTCCATATTTTCAATTTTTCCCTGCGTCAGTCGAGCACGAAGAAGCCCGAAGTCGTCGGAAAGCAGCTGCACATCACGGCTACCGCGCTCCGAACAAACTCGCATCCGCCAGCTCTTGGCGGTGCCATCTTACCGATGACGTCACGGCTCTTGTAAGGTCACGTGACGAGTGCTCACAATTGCGTACAACATGGCGCAAACCGGGGGGGTGCCACTTCCGAACTTTCGGTTCATCACTCTAAAGCTTGGTTCACACAGTTGCGTTTGACTGCTTTGCGGCAGGAGAAACCAGGAAATCCCTGCTGCTTATATCGCGTTCCAAGATGATTCCTTGAATTGGATTCCACGCTTCATACGAAGCACAGATGTGCCGGTGACTCGCTTTCGGTTCTCGACGCAACGCAGTCAAACGCACTCAAACGCAAGTGTCTGAACCGGCCTTTAGCCCCTCTACCTCGTTGGCTGGGACACTGCCAAGCGCCTACGTGTCCGGTTTGCGGTGCGTCACGCGAGGCGCTACGAACCATAAAGCGCATGCACATTCAACGGCCCAACAACACCGGGCAATTTGCAAGACGACGACAAGGACAAACACAGTCACCCGTGATCAAGGGGCCGAACTGGCATTGAAACGTCGGGCTCCGTATCAATTTTTCGGTTAGAGTTTTCCTTTCATTCATTGTCATTCCTAACCAGGTGGATGTCCAACGAAAGGTTGACGTTTATGCGGTATTCACACGAGGGAGAAATCCGCCACCTAGCTCCGCGGGGTTCGTGTCACGTGACGCTGACGTCACGCCTTTTTGAGGCGGCGCGGTGACGTCGAGCTCCGCTGGCTGCGCCCCTAGCTCCGCGACGGAGGCGCGGAGGAAATGCTGGACCCGTACAAACGCTCCCCGACTTAGCGTGGGATCTGTGCGCTGTTAGCGACTTTTTTTGGTACGTCTGGCAACACGACAGCCCGCGCTCGCCAATCCGCCCGTGCTGCAGCCTGCCCGTGCCATTCCCTTTTCACCATGGCGAGGCTCGTTTTGGACGACGAGGCGACATTTTTCTTTCTTTCGCTTGTCGAGCAGTTTCCCGCGCTATGGGACATGAGCAGCGAGGACTACAGCAGAAGCCATTTGAAGAACTCGATTTGGCAACAAATCGGAGCGGAGATGGGCGCTCGCTACCCGCAGTTTGCTCCGTACTCTGTGGGTGAGTGGTATTAGTCTGTCTTGCTTACGGAAAATATGCGTTGTGAAGCCCTTTTTTTTGTGGAGGGGGGTGTTTCTTTGAAACCTGGTAAATATCGAGGGCTCCTGACTGAGAATTGTGTGGCGATAGCAAGTATTGCGCCCCGACTGGTACCCCATGCGTGCAGCGCGCGCATGAATCTAGCTTTGGTTGGCCTACAATTGCACTTCCTTGCCCGCACGAGAAGAGACATGGTGCTCAAAGGCCGTGCTTGCAATCATGTGTACGGTATTTTTTTTTTCCCCTGGGGTGTTGCAGATTGGAGCTCGAAATACGGGGAAGTCTTGTGTAGAAAATCTGATTTCACCGCTGGTCGGTTCGTGCTCAGATCTCGCTTAGAAACGCCACTTTGAATGTGCTGAAAAGCTTTGACTGACGAGAACAGCAACGTTCAGGACGAAAAACCGCCACAAAGCACCGTTACACAGATCTATCGAGACGAATATTTCTCATTCAATAGCGCGTTCGATGACCGCCCTTTCTGGTTCGTCGGTTAAAAAGTTTATAATTGTGAGATAGCAAATATGTATGCAGCACCGTATTTCCTGAATAGTAGTAGTTCAATAGTCGTTTATTGCACTTGAGAGATGTAAAAACCAGGCGTGCGGGCGACAAGGAAAGACAGGAGGCCCATGCACAGTACGCCCTCCTCGCCTGGGCCTGGGGGCATAGCTACAGTATCTTATGAGAACTAATAATAATAAATAACGGGGGGATGGGGAAGGGTTCTGCAAGTTATTGTCGGTGGCAGTAGCAGCTACAGGGGGCACGATGAGCTGGAAGTCACACACCCCCTGTAATAATAGCGAATTATTAGAGCTTGTATTGGAATATAGATTTTCTACTGCATTGTCAAGTTGGTTTATAAGATGTTAACAAGCAGCTTCCTTCTTTGTGCGCAGAGGCTCTCAAGGTGTTGCTACAAAACAAACGGCGCAACTTCAGAGATGAGAAGAAGAAGATTTTGAAGACGAAGAGTGGGCAGCCAGCCAGTGATGGCTACATGGGGAAGTGGAAATTTTTTAAAGCACTGATGTTCCTCGATACGGTTGATGGCAACTCCGGAAAACGTGGCCTAAGCGACGACTTTGGTGGTGGAACGGAAGTTGATGGCGTGAGTAGACAAATGTTACACCCTTATTTACATTTTTG
This sequence comes from Ixodes persulcatus, assembly GCA_013358835.2. Classification (NCBI taxonomy): domain Eukaryota; kingdom Metazoa; phylum Arthropoda; class Arachnida; order Ixodida; family Ixodidae; genus Ixodes; species Ixodes persulcatus. The sequence continues at coordinate 93,097 of JABSTQ010005479.1, forward strand.
TCTTCGTTGATACTTGCAGTAACGTATACATGAAGAACAAAAACAGTTGAGAAAAAAATGCCCATGTAGATGCAGGAAGACAACAGTTTGTTAATGAGCATTCTGTTTCTGCTACACTTTTATTTGGACAAGTGGAGGTTTATAGAAATTGTTTGATTACAGGAAACGCAGGAATCCGGAGAGGGCAGCGCTTGTGAAGTGCTGAGCCCGGCGTCGAGTTGCTCAAGCCACTCCCAGAGCGAAGCATCTTCCATTCCGCCAAAAAAAAAAATTGTAGCACATCTTTCGCTTATGGAGGAGCGAACGGCTGTGCTGAACAAAATGGCAAAATGCATGGAAACGCCAGAGGCAGACGATTGTGCTGCGTTTGGCACGGTATTGGCTCAGTACCTCAGGGCCATGCCAATAGCAAAGAGGGCCAAATTTCAGGCAGCCGTTCTGTCACTTGTGTCGTCGTACCTAGATGAATGACTCGCCACCTTATTCACCTATACTCCATCTCACTAGTTGCGCACAGCCCTGTGGAAGCCACGGGCGACTGAGGAAATTGTGCACATTTCGGTGGTACAAGAATGTCGCTTTTGTGCACTGACGGGGCACAAAATGGAGAGCGTTTGAGGGGAGGGATCCCTTCTTTTTATGTGAATGGGCTTCGCTCTCGCACCTGTACCTTCGGCAGCACTGTACGCAACTAGTGAGATAGGGTAAAGCCTCGCCTTCAGCCCGAGTCGCACTGCATGCTCATCATACAGAATGCAGCCTGCAGACGTGGCCCCAGACATTATTGTTCTTTGCATGAGAGTCCGATTGCCTTCAGGCATGTGCAGCAAACATGTCTGAAGGCTACTTTGGAATGAGCGACGTGACAGGGCCGTCATAGAAAGAAACGAAAATGCCTTCGGTTCTATCTGCAGACTGCATTCTGTATGATAAGCATGCAGTGCGACTCGAACTGCAGCCAGACTTTATCCTACCTCACTAGTTGCGTACAGTGCTGTCAAAGGTACAGGTGCGAGGTCGTAGCACAGGCACACAGAAAGGAAGAATCCCACCTCGTCGATGCATAAAAGTGACATTCTTGTACCACCGAAATGCGCACAATTTTCTCGCTCGCTCATAGCTTTCACAGTGCTGTGCACAACTAGCGAGATAAGGAAAAAGTAACAACTTCTTTTGTACATTAAGAAATAATGACATGTTCGTTTCACATAATTTTATGCCTTCGATTTTTTTTTTTTTTTTTTACAAAAAATTGAGTGCTAGAATGCCTGCAAGCACACCTAAATAAAAATGAAAACTGCTTTTCCTGTCTGGTTTGTGTCTAAGTGATTGTAGCAGTAGAAATTCGAACAGTATTCTAACATGTCGGGAACCGGCCAACTTGTCGAAAGCCAGTTTGTCGAAGACGCAATCTCATCGCCGCTCACTGAAAAGGACGTTAAATACACTACACACCATCTCACCCTAAGATGAATGAAGCATCAAAGCTACGGCCTGCCAGGTCAATCACAAGCTATGATGCTCCGATGTGTGTGCCAGTGCGCCGAAAAAATATTGTGGTTTCTGTCTGGCTTGTGATGGGACCTGGCAGCCCGTAGCTTCGACACTTAGTCTATCTTAAGGTGAGACGGAGTACATTGTTCCTTGGCATACACAAATATAAGTGTTTTAGTTCCACAAATGGTGTTAAATGATTGTGAATCGTCTTAATATTGGCGAGAAAGCAACCCTGTAGTCCTCATAAAAACCATTGATGAGAACCCACTTCCAGAACACAGCTCCAAAACATCTCATCTTTACAAGGGTTCAAGTGACGACCTAGGTCTGGAAGAACAGTAAGAAAGCAGGAACTTCTATACACCACCTTATTGCTTGTAAACAAACATCTTTGCCCACAGCAGCTAGGGGCACTGCATACAACCTTTTCAACTGTCAAATATAACAAGTCAACTTGCTTAAACATTTTTTATTGGCTGCTGATGAAGGATGACACTGCCCGGTTGTGAGAATATCGCCCTCCCTTGGGCTCGGTTGATGTTGCCATAATCTGGCTGTGCCATTCCTTCGTCAGCAGCGAATAAAACATTATTAAGCAAGTTGACTTGTTATATTTAACAGTTGAGCAGGGTGTACATGTAGAGGCCTGTCTTTGAACGAGCTACGCATCTGTGCATGCTTCATTGTGAAGCCAGCGCTACCGGATTGGCATGACGTCGGAGACGTGAGTTGGTGCATACACAGTTCTAAAAAAAAAAAAGTAAAAAAGCAACAGTATAGTTTTACACTTGGATGACTTAGCTAGGTCCTAGTTGTCTCTTGAACGATTCTTGCTTTGATCAATGCTCTGTGCCAATACTGACCAAGTGAAAAAAATAATTCTGGAGGCAAATAATAGCAAGCAAGAAAAACTAATAAAAAACCTGAAACTCTATGAAGGCAATTGAACATATCGTCATTTTTGCAAATTGGCCCATTCCACGATTCGGCCTTGGATAGTGTGACCTTCAGCGAGTTGGCTTTCGATAAGTTGGCCGGATCTCAAACATGACATTTCTTTACTATTTTTCATTCCTTCTTAGGCTGCTAATATCAACACCAGCCTGCTTGTTCTGCCAGGGTACAGCACCGGCTCCACTGAAATAGTCACAGAGCCTCTCGCGCACAGCTGCAGCGAGTGCCCCTGTGCGCGACTTCGAAGCTTGTAGGTTGAAGAATGTTGGCTTGGTCCTGCTTGTGTTTCTTGTCTCGGGGAGTTCAAAAGGCTGCCCCTTGAGAAGATTGTGCAGCACACAGGCTGCCTGCACCATCACAGTCACTCTCTCCGGCCTTGCGTGTACCGTGGTCAACAGGAATCTAAACCTGTGGGCAAGTATGCCGAAGGCATTTTCTGCGACGCGGCGTGCTCTGGACAGCCTGAAGTAAAATAGACACAAGCAGTAATGAGTAACATTTTCATTGTAATACTTAGCAAAAATGATGTGAATAAAGATTGTCATACAAAAGAGAATTACCGGTAGTTAAATATCCTCTGTGGGCGATCAAGTTGGGACCCACTAAAGGGCTTCATCAGATTTGGTGATAGGGGGAACGCATCGTCGCCCACTATCACCGGTGGAAGCTGCAGACCTGGTGAGGCCCCAACATTCAGGTAGTCGGGCAGTTGGGCTCTCTTACTTGTGATGGCCTTTTGGAGAGGGGTGGACTGCCAAATCGCTCCGTCTCCCTTGGACCCAGGCGTTCCAACGTCGACATAAACGAACTTGCACTCGGCATCGACCAAAGCGAAAAGGATAATGCTGAAAGTCTTTTTATAGTTAAAAAAGACTGACCCCGTTTTCGCTGGCTTGACTATGGCGACATGCTTGCCGTCGATGCCCCCCACGCAGTTGGGAAACTGCCAGCGATCATTAAAACCTTTAGCCAAGTCCAACCAGTCTTTCTCAGATTTTGGCGCTTTGAGCATCTCCGTCCTAAACTCTTCATAGATGGCTTCGCATGTCGTTGCAATGATGCCATTGACAGAGCTGTGGCCAAGACGGAATTGCCGGCTAAGTGAGTATTGAGATTCTCCTGAAAAAAAAAAAGAAAACAAGTGAGCCGGAAATGTTTTAACGATATACTTGTGTTTCTTTTGCCAATGTATCCTGATATTTGTTTTCTAACCGCCCTGAACAGTCCTCCTCATTAAATGATTTCGCGGATTTAAATTTGGAATCTGAAGCAACCTAAACGCAGCTGTCAGACGTTCCGACACAGGAGCAAAAGCATAGCTGAATGCAAGTCACGATAAACTGGTGCACCTGTTCAGAGAAAGTGGGCTCGTTACTTCTACACTCGAGCACGGCTTCCTCCAGTCGGAACGGACGATTAGGGAGGTTGTGCAGTTTGACCAGCCAATTTTTTTTTTTTTTTTTTCAGTTAGTCGTCGGAGGCATATTAGTTCGCAACTGCTTCCTCCAGTCGGAACGGACGATTAGGGAGGTTGTGCAGTTTGACCAGCCAATTTTTTTTTTTTTTTATTTTTCAGTTAGTCGTCGGAGGCATATTAGTTCGCAACTGCTTACATAAAATGGGAACCACTTCGGTGGCAAACTATCGGCCTACGTATCCCCAGCTCTCGGGTTGAAACTAATTCCCAGTTTTTCGCTGGGGTTCGCCGGATGCAGTGCGTTGCTTTGGCCCGTAAACTTCACAAATTTCTAATAAATCAGTACGTACCAGATGCCAAGTACCGTAGCGTGACTTGCAGACGTGTTTTTGCACTTATAGAGCGGCGCATGTTTGTGTCCTGTTTTTCTACTCGGTGACGAATGCGAGCCAGAAGTCCCATGAACACGTCCCGCGGCACCCGAAGCAATCGTCGGTATTCATCAGGATCTGTCTGCAGAAGTTCTTCATAGAGCTGATTCTGGATGCCACGGGACTTGTGCTCCATCCATTCTTTTATCCAGCATGAGCCGTTCCTTTCACCACTAAGGAAATCGTCGTCGTCCTCGGTCTCTATAAATGCTGCAGCCATGAGCGCGTACCGCCGTTTCATCGAGGCCTCCATGTTTTCTACTCTCGGCCGTAGCTCTCCGGCGCTGTCGTCTGCACGCGTGCAGCGGTGGTGTCGAGAGTAGAAACCGCTAAATTCGTCTGACAACGTTGACATCACCCACCCCCGCCGGTCGCGCCGGTCCCTCCGTCTCGACCTCTGCGGAGCTGCGGTGGCTGCGCCAGCTGCGCTGGGAGACGCCTCCCCGGCTGACGTCACGCAGCTCCGTCGAGGGGGTTTCTCCCTCGTGTGAACACCGCATTAAGGGTGAGTTTCCCAACTGAGTGTTTTAGTAACGTTAGCTGCAGCACCGCGGTTGTTGTCTACACGCGCAGCCTCACTAATTACCATTGTCGAGTCACGCCGGTCCAAACACTACACCGTATCGGTTATAGGAAGTATTCACTGGCGGCCACAGCTGTGTGCGCGACTGCTGAGCGCGTGCTGACTGCGAGCTTCAACGGTTATTTTGCAACGTGCTTTCCATACCATCAAGATTGACGGTCTTAGCAGGCTATTAATGTGGTCTCGTTCTGAGCATGCGCTCTAGACAGCACCCACAAATATGGCACCCAGTGAATAGTCCTCATAGTCACGGTGTAAGATAATACTCTTCAGGTGAGGACAGCGCGCTCCTCGCGCAATGCAGGTAAAGTTCGCTTTTCATTCTCTCTCTTTCTCTCTCTCACTATGGTTTCAAGCGGCGCCGGCAGATGACTCGTCGACCCGTGGGCACGGCAAAGACGGCTCGTGCCGCCTCATGCTCCACACGAGCAGAGCTCCAGCGAGGTTGTCGCTCGTGCGGAAAGACCACGGTGTACCGGGGTGTAATGGCAACGAGATAATTTGTTTCGCTTTCACACAGTTTCGCCGTTTGGCCACCGGTGACACTGTCAGCCGCGGGCATGGTGGCCGCGGAATATTGCAGCCTTTCGGATTCCCGTCGTACGAACACTATCGCATTCCTCGCGCCGCGCGTTCAACCCCGCCGTGTCCTCACCTAAAGAGTATCTTACACCGTGGCTATAGTACACTGTACTATAGCCGACCGGGGGCCACTATCCCGTGGAAGCGCGCTCCAGCACTTTGTTATAGAAATCTGTGGTATCGATGGTCTGTGTGTAAGTTCCTGAACAAAAACTGAGGTTCCCCATCAGTGCGCGCTCAGCAGCGAGGACCTAAAGTTCCTCGATGAATTGAAAAACAAAACAAAACACACCAAGGGACTTTACAGCGACCGATGACATCCCGGACATTTCCTTCCCCATCGTTTTCTTTGTGTTTGTAAAGTGCACGGGCTCCGACATCTCCCGGCTCGAGTGCTAAGCTTTGGTAAGTGCTTTCACGTCATTTATTTGCCAAATTTGTGTCTGTATTACAGTGACCTAAGACGGGACATTGAGCAAGCCACCCTATCTTGCTCATGTTTTAAAGTCAGGTGGTTTCTGGCGGAGGCCGACGGGAGGCGCTGCTGTCAACTCCTCCTAAAGCGGGACGCCTTTTTTGGAGCTCGATACGGGGCAGTGACGTCCATGTTGTCACTGCCGGAAACGTAAAAACAAGCAAAAACATTTCTTTTTTTGTTTTTTTTTTCTTTTTACGTTTTGCGGAGAGCTTGTTGCAGGTGGTGGTGCCGTTGTGTCTAGTGTTGGGGCTGGGGAGGCGGCTGTCGCGGCGTGTTATTGTTGCAGTGCCATACGCTAAAGAACAGAGGCCAGATACACGAAGCAATCTTACGCCAAGAATGTACGTACGACAACAGCTCCGGAGCCTACTTTCCACGATCAAATCAACATGACCGACAACGTCGCTCAGTTACTTGGTCGCGTCGACCAACGGACATTTATTTTTCTACGTGCTCTTCTCGCGGGTCCCGATTTCAAGCAGCAAGAAAAACGAAGGAAGTACTCAAAACCGGCCACGACGAAAATGAACGCTGGATCTACAAACACCCGGGAAAAGGTACAACGACAACGATGCCAACGACCGAGCGAGATCGAGGCCTTGCAGGCACACCGACTCGTCGCAGCGTTGGCGGCGTTGCTCCGACGGTCCTTGGCCAAGACCGTCTGCCCACGACCGGCTGGCTTGCTGAATGCAATACGCGCCCGCGCGACCCTTGTGGACCCTTTCCCGTATTGTAGTTCAATCGCTGACCTCAATTTTTGATTAAGGGGTCATTCTCCTTCCCTTGTCATCTTCTTTTCCGAGGCAGCGGTGGCGAACGCTGTCGTCGATTATCTCCTTGTTTTGTGTCATATGGAGCTCAAATAAACGCCGTGTGGATTACTTTCGCAACACGGTATGTACACTTTGTCATTAGTGGGCCATTTTTATTCTGACACGCTTGTCGCCGCGGAGGCGCGTTCACGCTCAATTGTTTCCGATAGTACATTACTGTCGAGCTACGCAATGCCGGTCCCACCTTTCTTTGCCTGAGTGTCACGTCAGTATCGACAGGTACTCGTAAAAGATGGGTTTCGAAGTACTTCGATCAAACGTGCGCGCCCGCTCCGAGTTTGCACAGGTATTTACGTGGCTTTTGCTGACACTCTCGTAGTTGAAACGTATCTTTTTTAACATCGGCTCGCTCCTGCATCTCCGAGGCCGCGAAAAACGCAGCTGTGATTTGTTTCTATCTGCGTCGCTTTGCAAACGACTGGCAGGGGCCGTTTTTTGCCACCTATAACAGTTGTGTTGACTTCGGAGGAACGAGCTGGGAGCATACTCCGGAGGAGTACGCGAAGAGAAGAGGTGAAGATGTCAAGGTAACAGAATAAACCGGACATGACGTCACGGACGTCAAATTACTACTCGGCTACTTCGCTCTGCCCCGTATAGACCTCCGACAAAGGCGTCCCTCCTGAAGCGTCCTGCACGTCCCGGCTACGCCCGGCAGCGTGTATCTGCGTTCGGCTTCGGTGTTGGCGTTGAGTGAGTGACTGAAGTTCACGTTTGCTCGTCGGGGTGCGTTTTGCCGTGTGGTCATTGTGATTACTGTTGTCGTGCGGCTTTGTTCTTCGACTGAGATGCATGAATGCCTAATCTTCGAGAAACTATTGCTTTGCGCCTGACTGTAGAACAGGGTTCGATCACTGTAAGGATCTTCCAAAAGTGTCTTTGTTCGGTGTACCCGAAGACGAGGGGCGGCGAAAACTATGCGACAAGGACTTGCATCGAGCGGGCAAGACGTTGAATGAGACCTCTGCTGTGTGCGAAATACATTTTGAACCACAGTACGTAATTAGAGATTACCTGTGTGTCATCAACGGTGAAGATGTGCGCGTTCAGCGTGGGAAACCAATGCTTTCGGCCAACGCAGTTCCTACGATTTCTTCGAATCTTCACAGTTACCTCACGAAGAAAATACCGATGCGCACAATCGCTGATACGCAGGCGATCGCAGAAGCACGCGGGAAAGCATCAGAAGGAGCAGAGCCATTTATAGAAGGTCCATACGCACATTCGCGTTTGAACGCGTTTGAGTGCGTTGCGGTGTCCTTGCGTCCAGGCGCGGTCGCTTGCGCTACGACGCACGCCTTCCCGCAACACTTTATAGCGCGACGCAAGCGAGTAGAGACTCGCTTAACTTTACAAAGCGTTGCGGTGCGTTCGAGCAACCAGAAGCCGAGAGAGGAGGGAGGGTGGCGTGTTCGCTCGCCCCACTCGGCCGACTTGGCGGGACGCATCCTGCCCTCCGCTCGCACTGCTTCTTTTTTCGTTTTGAAGAGGGGCGGGGACTGGTTTTTCCAAGGCTGCGATGTTCAAGTTCAAAAAAACGTCTGGGAAGCCAGCGGGATTGTCCCAAGATCGAACACTTCGGCGCTGTCGCTGGGCGCCGCCATTTTGCCGTGGATTTCGCTTACTATTAGTGAGGCGCCATCAGCGATAGCACGTTCTGATTCGCGGGTAAATTGATCGTATGGTCGTCTCATGAACTGTTCCAGAAGGGCTCGTTACTTTAGCGGACGGCAATGTTGCAGTGGTGGACGTTCCTCCGAAGTTGGTTTTTTTCGCAGCAGACGACTATTGCCTAGCAGTTTCCTCCGGGCCTCGCATTTCGCACAGTGACACATTACGCTCCTGTGCCTCGCTCTGACACTCTTATTGAATCGTGTGGACCGTAGCCTACACAGTTCGCCAAGTTATTTTGAAACGGAGTATAGATGGCCACGGTTTCTGTGACATTGGGACCGAAAATTCTACGTTATTATTAAATATGTTTAATGTAATCGCCGTTCATTGTTAAAACTAAAAGCTTCCGCTAGGTGACGCAAGCCGCCCCCCGATTAAAATGGTTCAGCCGTGTCAATCCACCCAATCGACCCCGTAAGTAATGACGTCACAACATGGAGCTTTTCTCCCAACACACCGTTTGTAGGGCCGTTATAATAGACAAAAGCGTGGGAGCAGGAATGGAGGTTATAATCTGACTCATAAATAGTTAATAATTTTTGTTATGCATTGCGTTTTCTTAATAGTTAATCATAAATACTCTTTTCTATCCTCTCAGTGTTATATGGCATTGACAGAAGCCAATAATAAAGTTTTACAACCGGTGTTGCCTTTCTAGGAGACGACACGATGGCTTCGCGAGCCCAGTTTGGTCCAGTCGTCCTTTCTGATGTAGCACGCGATTACGTTGAATGAAGTTGGTGGACGAGCGACGAAACTTCTATTCTCGGGGCCAACTTTCTGTGGAATTTCAGAAGCAAAGACTGCCCGAGCACAGCTTTGGTCGATGCTCGAGGTGCGCAAGCCTGCGAACGCCTGCCCGTAGAGGCTTCTGCTACATCACAGATGGGTTTAAACAATGTAAAGCCAAATCGCGTAAAAGGATAAGTTGCAGCGACGACGTGAAGTGTATCAACGTCGAGGTGCAGTTTAGTACACGTTTTAAGATGTTATGACGGCACAAGATTTACTTCAGTGCAGGTATGTGTGATCGAACGAATTGCCCGCAGCAGATATAAACATACCTGATGTGTATACCCAGTTCTTCCTCTGTATGGGGTCTTGCCGAAAACGAACAAATCAGCCGGATGTTTCCTCAATGTGACGGTTACAAGGAGGTACAAAACACACTTCCATATTGCAAGCCTGCAAACCAAATCTAGGCTTTCGAGTGGCACATGTTAAATTCAAAATAATTGCTCCTTCATTACAATGGACATCAACATAAAAATCAAAAATAGGGCCTCACTCTGCTTTGTAAACGTGTAAAAGAGAATCGTGTTGACGTATTTTTGGCAGGTCTCGACACGCGGGATAATTTTTGTGAAACGGTATCCCGTATCGCACGCAAAAACTATTCGTTCCTTTTTATAAACCTGGTGAAGTTTCTTAAACCTGTAATATGTTCCAATGAAATACAAGATTAAAATCGTATAATTATGGAAACGACTCATCTGCTACAGGCATTTCGAGATGTCTCGAAGACCGGAGGTTGTCGTCGGAAATATTTCAGAAACTTGTCGATTCTCGTCAAACTCCTGCCTCGGTAAGTGTGAGATCTAGGCTTCCTATATCTATCACGCTTTAGACATTTAAATCCCACGTCCGACATTTGACCGATCATTCATTCGGAACGAAATCCAATGCCATGTATTTGTACATAGCAAACTCCCTAGCAACGGTTTGTCTGGAGCAGTGACGCCACACTTACGCGGTTAATACAACCTAGGAGAAGGGCCTGCGCATCGCGACATTGTTAGTGAGATTAAAGGCCCGTTCACACTCTTGCGACCGAGTAAGACCGAGTGAGACCAGACCGGTTTTTAAGCCTCTTGCGATCTCTTAGGACCAGCTCCGCTGCATCGGATCCGGTCCTAGAAGTCGCAAAAGGCTTAAAAACCGGTCTGGTCTTTCTCGGCCTTACTCGGTCGCAAGAGCGTGAACGGGCCTTTAAGGTTCGTTCATACAGTTACATCTGACTGCGTTTGACTACGTTAATACTGCTTGCGTCGAGCTGTTGCTATGGCAACCCTTACGGGGAGCCAATGGGAGGCGCTGTGTGATGCACGAAACAATGCGGCGCAACGCAGTGGACGCAACAGTGTGAACGAGCCTCAACTGTATTCGCGCGAAAACCACGCTAGGGGCCGCCACTGAGCACAGCGCCTGAATGTCGCGTGATACCCGGAATGTGAGGATACTGGGTTTGCTCAGGTCGCGCGCGCCATAGCGGTACGGCGTGATCCCTTGCTGTCGGATGCGCCGCGGAGGTTTCTGCTTGTTCTGTCACCGGTGGCACAACGCACACGACCAAAAAAGGTGAAAGTTTCCATCGATATCCGAGAGAAATATAGCTGGGGAAGTGTAGATGATCATAAAACAGGCCAAAAAGGTGTGCGCGAGCGCGATGGTGTGCTCGAACCACTTATCTTGGGCTTTCACGACGAATCGCGTCGTAGTTTGTATTATGTTTTGATTCTCTTCGCGAGAGTCTGTTTCGTCCTCCGTACCGATTCCACTGGCGGGACTCGGCGTAAACAATAATCCGATAATCCGCCTTTCCTTTTACCCCGCACCTGAGTTTCTTTCTCCGTGTCGGCCGTGTACAGTGAGCGTCCATGGTATGGGCAAAAACTTTTTTCTGTCATCCGGTTATTTTTTTCCCAATAAAGCACCTGTCGGTTTGCACAGTTGAAAGGATGAACAGTCCTCTTGATCTTGTCCAAAAGGAAAAGACGCTCCTTTGTCTGTCCAACAAATTACGTCCAGAGGATCCCGCATTCGAGCGAGTTCTGCCTTCCTTATAAGGAGTATTCACTGGGCGCCATATGTGTGGGTGCTGTCTAGAGCGCATGCTCAGTACGAGCCCCCATTAATAGGCTGCTAAGACCGGCCATTTTGACGGTGTGGAATGCACGTTGCAAAAGAACCCTGAAAGCTAGCCATCAGCACGCGCCCAGCAGTCGCGCACACAGCTATGGCCGCCAGTGAATACTTCCTATTGTCCAGTAGCTGCGGCGCAGTGTTGTAAGCAAGAGGAGCGCAGCTGTTAGGCGCCCGTTTCCGGCTTGAGCGGCGTCGGCGTCGGCGTAATCACGCGATGCATTATGGGAAACGTCCCATAATGCATCGCGGTGACGCGCGTTGCATTATGGGACGTTTCCCACAATGCACCACGCGGCAGGGAGGACGGGGGAAGAGGGGGAGGGGAGGAGGGGGAGGAGGGGGAGCGGGAGGAGTAGAAAGGAGGAAGAGGAGAGAAGGAGGAGGAAGAGGGGAGGAGGCGAGGAGCACGGGAGCAGTAGATGAGGAGGAGGAGAGGGCACGGATGAGGAGAAGGGGCGTACCGTCCCCTCCGTACCCTCCCCTCCTCCTCCTCAAGAGCTACGCTCTGATTCGGCGTTACAGGGAGTTGCAAAAGACTTAGAAGATTTATATTTTCATAACTTTCATCACATCTCATCTGCATCTGTGCAATCTCTCAAATGGCTGTCATTAAAGTGTTAGCTGTCAATCAAATGATTTGTTAGTTTAAATGCACCATTTTAACGAAATGACTCGTTGATAAAGATAATTTGACGAAACGATTAGTAGACCCAAGAAAAAAGTCCTGCGTCCACTTGATGAAGGAAAGCTTCAACGGCCAGGTTAAAACTAAAACTTTCACTAAAACTTTCACAATTTCCACCAGCCCTTTTGACCGAGGTGGCTAGCTCCCCGTTGAAAAAAGCTAAAGGGAGGGAGAGGAAGACTGAATTCGACAAAAAAAGAATGGTGGTCGTCCCCTAACTTCATCAGGTTTCCCATAACCTGAAACAAGTCGGAGGTCACTATGGCGTCCCGGTTGTGTTCTCTGCCCCACAAAAAATGGGTCAGATATGTGCTAAGGTGGGTGCTATTGCCGAAAAGCGGTTAAAAAACAAATGCACCAAAAAACACGCAGTGCCGTTTGTGGCCTGTGTGTCTGGCGTGGTCTATAAGATCCCCTTGTCTTGGGCAAGGTGTACGTTGGACAAACTGGCCGCTGCCTAAATGATAGACTCAGGGAGCATTCGTATTCACTGAGGGCTACGGTCGGGGGGTTCCTACCTTTGCACTGCAGGGACTACATGTGCCAGCCTAATTTTAGTGAAGCCACTGTTTTAGAAAGACATAGATACAGAGTGACAAGGAAAATTATCGAGGACTTTTTTATTTCAGAACTTGGCGGGAGATGCGTCAGCGAACCGTACGTGGCGTTATCTGACAAAGAGTTCGGGTACCTGCGATCGACTATGACGGGCATTACGTAGACACTGATTGGGTCTATCGCTACATAATATGCTGCTTGGTTGGCACGTTTGTGTGTGTCTATATATTTTTATCTGATGAAGATGCTTCTTGTTTTTCTTCTTCCATTTTTGTGTAATAAACAACAGTTGTTAGTTCAGCGCCATCCTGTCGTGTTTGTTCCTTTACTCTTGTCCAAGTTTCTTTGCCGCTGTTTCTCCCCAAGATGTTCACCTCAAACCAACTAGCCCAACACGTCGATTGTTCCTATTTTTGTTTTTTCGTTTTTTTTTTTCTTCGCTTTTTTTTCTTGTATTTTGTGCTATTTTTTCTGCTTATCACGTTCAGGAAAGTAAACCCAGGCGTTGAAGAGAGGAACGAAGTAGTCGAATACACGAGTTGTAAGTTCAGCGCGTGTGCTTGTCTTACTGAGTATCTGGTGAGCGATTGTTTCTCTGCGCTGTCACCGTAGAATATGGTTCCCCAACTCGCCCAAGCATCCATTCTATCATTTATGCAACATTAAAGTGACTCTGAAAGTGGGACCACCTACGGGGTGTATTCACGCAAGTCTTGCAAGCGTTGAATTGTAGGTACAGCGTCCTGGTTGTGTCCATGTGCGATATATGACCAAATACCACAGAGACCAAAATCTCTCCGAAAACTAATGGGCGCGGTGGCAAGCGGCAAGAGTGGCACTGTTCACCACTCTCGCTGTTTGTTCGTGTTTGTGTGTTGTTAAGAAGGCTTCAGCCATTATTGGGAACACTAAATAAACAAATGCAAATACAACACACACAGCAAGACTGGATGCAAGTAGTGACACACTTCTGTTGGGGTTCTGTGGATATGTCTACAGCGTGTAGTTGGTCAGCCATTTCAAAGTTGCGATGCGCCGCTCGCTGTAGATGAGCAATTTAGCCAGTGCAGTACGACTGCTTGCCTGGGGTCTTCAACCTGCACCACGCAGTAGTGATATATGACCGCATGTGGGCACAATGCTGATCCAGATCGAAATAGACAGGGGTGGGGATTGAACCCAGGGTCCCTGTGTTTTGCAGTGCAAGCTTTGGCTCCATGTGCTCCAAGCTGGTGTGTGCTAGCGCCGTCGGCCACCGATCCCCCAACGCAAGGCAACGCAACACACTTCTGTTGTAAACTCAGCATTCCGCTTACGAATGAAATGCGCAATTCCTCTACAGGCTTTTAATTCACGTGCGTGGCATCAGAATCGCTAAAGGCCAACCCATAAATACAGTCTGTGTTAAAAACAATCCTAGCGGCAATAAGTTGCTATTATATTGCTCAATATATAAGCACCTTACAATAAACAGCCATGACAGTCTTCCATGAAGCCAGGACTTCAGCAGAGGAGACTGTCATTCTGTGTCGTCTCAGGAAACTCACATCAGGATGGCGAAAGTGAATGCCAACGTCTAATTGGGAAAGGCTGCAGTAAGTATAAAGAGGAAAACACAGATCAGAACATATAATAAAAATATCATGGACCAACTTGAAAAAAAAGTGCACAAAAAGACAAGGACGAAAAAACAGGAACATGTAGGACACAGACTCGTGCACATTCGCAACTCGATCTATTGAACACAAAAGAAAAGAAGTAAGAGTATGAGAGAAATCAGAAAGGCTGTGCTCGGAGAATGTGAGCTTCAGGAACCGGGGCGGGAGGCAAAGATATCAGGTAGTTTGTTTTGCAGACACTCAACAGCCTTTCCAAGCAGTTCATTCTGATTGAACATCTTAAAAAATAGCACACAAAAAACAAGGAATAAAGGAGAGGAATACATACGCTACATACGAGTGCAGACTCCCAACACAGACAAATTAGAAAAGAAAGAAAATAAAGAATGCGGAAGGAGCTTTAGCAAAAGTTTGAACAGGTCCAAGTGGAATGTGCTAATTCACCCATATGCATAAGACTGTTAAAACGATTTCCTCGGCAGCTCAGGTAAAAGACGGATGTGCGGACACATCGCTCGCCCATTCTACGAATAATAAAGGCCTAAAATAATTCTCTTGTATGTTTTTATAGTATCTGCTAATTACTCACGTTTTTCCTAAGGATGACATACACGAGCAGTGTAAACAGTGCATAGGTAGGTGACAATCCATCGTAGTTTTTAGGGATGATTGAGCTGTTTTTTTTTGTATTAGCCATCCATCTGTTACCTTAACTGACATGAAAATTATGTTTTTTTAAATCTGCTCTTCCTAACAGGTAAATCAGCGCGTTCCACTTGGGCCTGTGCTCGAGCTCCGTCCGCATTCTTTATTTCTTCCTTCTCTGATTTATGCGAGCTGAGTCTGCCCTTGCATGAGGTCTACGTGTTATTCTCCTTATATCCTTGACATTTTGCGAACTATTTTTCAAGGTGTTCAATTAGTACGAGCTCACTTCCTTACTACAATCACGCAACAACTAAAAACAATTACAACTTACACCATTCGCTAAAGGCAGTACCAAACGAAAAAACCGGGATTTGGTGAGGTATGTCTAACCAGCGCCTCCTCTATGGGGTAACGCTTGGCAAGAGAGTCCGAAGAGCAGGTTCATGCCCTCTCCTAACTTCCTCTCTCGCTCGATGCGCCTTGCCGCTAGGGGCGCTCGTATCCTACTGCTCTCTGCTCTCCGCGCGTGGCAATGAAGACGGCTGGCAACCCTGGTCAAGGCAAGAGAGTCCGAAGAGCAGGTTCATGCCCTCTCCTAACTTCCTCTCTCGCTCGATGCGTCTTGCCGCTAGGGGCGCTCGTATCCTACTGCTCTCTGCTCTCCGCGCATGGCAATGAAGACGGCTGGCAACCCTAGTTGGTTAACGCGCTGTCCTGCTGAACCTGTGGTTGTAGGTTCCAATCGCGGTTGGCACATTTGTTTTTTCTTATTTTTTTTTAGTTTTTCTTATTTTAAATATTTTTCTCACCTTTTTGTATTAGTTTTTATTATTTTAAATATTTTTCTCACCTTTCTGAATTAGTTATTATTTTAAATATTTTCGAGTTTTTGCAGTCGTCGTCACCGTGCTGTAGAGTAACAATCACGCAGAAGGTGAAAATAAAAAGTGCGAGCCCAAGTTTGAATTGTTGCAATGCACAAACCGTGGCCCTATTGTTTTGCCGCGATAATTCACTCCATCCGTTCTAATATGTGGGTCAGTGTAGTAGGCAAACAGAGCAAGTCCTGTCAACAAAGAAAACAATGTAATATTACTGTTACTGTTTCCGGTTTCTTATTTTATTTATTTTATTTTATTTTATTACTGTTTCCAGTACTCGTACGTTTTTTCGGTCTCTCAGCTCCTCTTATTATAATGTCGGGAGATGTCGAACTGAATCCGGGCCCTGATATCGCCATTGACCACGTAGAAAACCCAGGACCTCATACCGACAGCACCCACATAGCGATTATTCTAGCTGCTGTGCAGAGGATCGAGGCTAGACAGACAGTCATGTTGGCGAAGGTTGTGTCTCTAGAGAAAGGGCAAAAAGCTACCGATATATCAGTTCAACGACTGTTCTCTAGGATAAGTGCTGTGGAAGCTAAGTTGGCTGCGACCGACACTGCATCGGAAACTACGCTTCAGCCTTCCCAAGGCATGTCTGTCCAGCTGGATAATATCCAAAAACAGTGTGAAGACAATAAAAATTGACTTAGAGGGTAAAATCTGTTGTTTTTTGGTGGCCTTGATAACCAAGCCGAAACGTGGGGGCAATCGGAAGAAAGAATCATCCAGTTTTGCGCGCAGAACTTGGGCATTGCGCTCGACCCTTCAAATCTTGAAAGATCGCACCGGCTGGGAAAATTGAATTCCAAGAAAACTAGACCAATCATTGTCAAGTTTGCCAGATTTAAAGATAAAGAAAACATTTTGTCCTCTGGTTTCAAGCTAAAAGATACCCTTACGCTGTGCGTGAAGTTTTTTCCGAGTCTGTGTGACTTGCTCGAAGCAAACTTTTTCAGTACGGAAAAGACTTAAACGTACCGTTTAAAGTACGTTTCAACAAATTGCATATTAACAACAGGCGATTCGTATTTAACCCTGAGTCTCAATCTGTCATCGAACTCTCCTAACTAGCTCGGTGGAATAAAAACAAAACCAAAACGTTACCGTCATCACATCAAGCTGCAACACGCGTAAAAAACCAAAATGTTTCGGTCCTCTTCACAAACATTTGCAGTGTCATGCCAAAACGAGCCGAGTTTCATGACGTACTCGAGGATAGCGCATCAGACATAGCCATTCTCATGGAAGCGTGGTTAAAACCCGATATTGAAGACAAAGAAATCTTTCCCATTAATTTTAACTATAACGTGTTTCGGCATGACCGGAGTGGACAGAGGGGTGGTGGTGTGCTCATTGCGATAAAAAGGCACATATCTTCTTTTTGCGTGTGTGTATTGAACAACAGCTTGGAATTTACTTGCATATGCGTCTGTACTCCCTCGAGTAAGATTATTATAGGAGTGTGCTATAAGCCACCTGACTGTGCTTCATCCTTCCATACCGATTTGTGCTCATTTCTCGTTGATATGAAAGGTCGTTTTCCTAAAGCCGACATGCTGTTATTTGGCGACTTTAATTTTCCTTTCATTGACTGGTCAAAGTTATCCTCTGGTGGTACAGCAGCATCTAAGCAATTCCTGGAAATGTGTCTCACTTTGAACTTCACAGAGTTAGTTGATAAACCAACCCGTGCAGATAATATCCTAGACTTGATACTGACCACGTCACCAGACATCGTAAAATATATTCACTACTGTGAAGGGCTAAGCGACCACAGGCTACTGCATATTACCTTATCACTTCCCGTTATCGTAAATCATCATACTTCTAAGATCATTCAGGATTATAATAAGGCAGATTATGTATCAATAAACCGAGAGTTGACAACTTTTTTTACTCTTACGTTGATAATTTTTACCTTAGATCAGTTGAGGAGAACTGGGTGCTATTTAAAACAAAAATGAATGAACTTGTGAAAATATTTGTTCCTGCAATCCGTATTCGTACAGATTCGACTAACCCATGGCTTACAAAAACTTTGCTTTCATTGCGAAATAGAAAAAAGAGACCGTTTGCGAAGGCCAAACGTGTCGACACGACCGAAGTTTGGGAGGATTACAATTCTTGCATCAGAGAGTACACCAGGAGCCTTAAGCTGTCAAAAATAAAATCTTCTTCCATCACTTACCGACCATCCTGCGGACTAACCCAAGGAAATTCAGGAACTTAGTATCACCAAAAACTAATAATCCTATCGTGCATCTTACCCGTGAAAATGGCGACCTCATCCCTGAGAGCGAGTACCCTAAAGTACTAAACGACTACTTTTCCTCAATTTTCACTATAGAGTGCTTGGCCACTATCCCTACTCTCACTGAAGAGCTTTACAAGCGAATGCCCCCAATCAGTATAGACCCTGCTGGTATCGTAAACCTAATAGAAAAATTAAAACTCACATCGTCCGCTGGTCCTGACAAAATAAATTCGAAAATTCTTAAAAATATCACCATTATTTCTAGTGAATTTTTGTCGCTCATATATAATCAGTCCTTATCTGAAAGCCTCCTTCCTTCAGACTGGAAAATGGCAAGGTTGTCCCAGTTTTTAAACAGGGAATCTCTCTGTTTAAATCTCTAACATCTGTCTCATCCAAACTACTTGAGCACATACTTTACTCTCACATCATGACTCACTTAACAACAAACATATTTTTCTTTATGCATCAACATGGATTCCAAAAATGACTATCCAGTGAGAAGCAGCTCTGTGGCTTCATTTATGATCTACACACTAACCTCGAGTGTCATGCTCGGACAGACGCCGTCTTTCTTGATTTCTCCAAAGCTTTCGACCGTGTCCCCCACCAACGTCTCCTTTCCAAGTTGTCCTCTCTTCACCTTGATCCTTTAGTGTTTGCATAGATACGCGACCTCCTTTCCTCCCGCGTACAGTTCACGGTCATCAATGATCACGAGTCCACTTTAACAAATGTCTCCTTTGGTGTTCCGCAAGGGTCCGTTTTCGGGCCTCTGCTTTTTTTAATACTTATCAATGACCTTCCTTCCACAATTTCCTCTAAAATACGCCTCTTCCCAGATGACTGCGCAGTGTACAGACCTTTTCATCTCAGTAGTTGCCCGACCGGCGGACAGAGGGCGCTGACGCACTCGGCGCCATTGGGTGGCTTCAATTTGGTTGGTTTCGGTTTCAGCGCGCTCTCGGCTGTGTTGGTGTGTTATGTCATTCTCGCCTAATTTCGTTATACAAATGTGGCCGTTATAGCGCACAACTAATAAAGCTGTGGTACTGAGCCAATTCGAGAACCACGAAGTGGTTTCGAGTCATATTCGCGGACTTTTCTATGAACGCTTTACGATGCATCTGGTCATGTTCGTCGCTAATTTCGGTCAGGTTTGGAGGCATAACGACTACGATGCACAAGGAGAGTTCCATCGTCTACGACCTGACCCACTGACCCTAGTTCCCCTAAAAAAATAAACTAATGAAAAGACCAATGAGTAGATATATATTAAAAATGCAGGTCCCCGACATAATTAAAAACTTCCTAAATCGCGAAAAACACACGAAGTCACAAGTTCACTGACTGATTTTCGCGGACACCAACTTTATGTGAAATTTAGAAACTCGAAATGTCTCCTATAATACGCAGATATTCTAAGAAATAAGTGATATTGTCTGGGGATGTATTTAAAAAAAAAATTAAGTACTCGAGTTATATTTCCATGGTCCGCGTCCTAGGTCTGGTGGGAAATTCCTTTAGCTATTGACCTTGCTAAAGTACTTATTAACAGCATTTAACAACGTTGGCGTTAGAAAATGAACTATTTGTTTTACTGACATTTGATTACGACGTGCTTGGCACATGAGACAAATGAGGCCCATCGATTGAAATCTGAAATTTTGTCTTTGTACAAACTTTGCGGAATAAAATTAAGGCTACGACAGAAGTGATCTCTCATACGTTTGGTTGAAGCCGAATGCTAGGCGCGACTTCATGAACGTTCATGATCTCCATGCAAACTAATGCGATTTAAAATCAACAACCCTGAGTTTGGGTGATTTCCATGTAAATGGCTTGTTTTTGGCATCACATAATGCGAGCCCTAGGCACTCTCAAGCTGCCTGTTACAAAATATTTCACAGGGGTCTCTGTGTTTAAAATAAAAAAAAATTATTAATTAGATTTTGTATAAAAGTGTTAACACCCTTTAATGACTGCAGATATGTGACCGAGCATAGTGTACAGTTTCTCAAAATTCATAAATAAACAAATCAAGCAAACGTTTCTATTGCAAAAACGATTTAAGACCGTCTAACAGATTTGGGTGTAATGTCGTGCACAAACAAATCGCCCGATGTGGACGTTACCATTATCCCAAGCATCAGATAAAATGTGAATTAAACGTTCGTCGCCTGTATATCTTATATGTCCTATATAATAAAAAAAAAACTATTTAAATTTGTTATGAAGGCAAGACCGGAGGCTTTCAGGAAACACACATAGCTTAATATGCTGGGTAGTATTTTGGTCAAATGCGCGATTATATATGAACATTGCACTATACCTATTTGAAATATTCCGCTACTATCATTGTGTAAATTTAAGTTGTCAAAAATAACTGGGCTCAATATGCGCCAGGTCTGACGCTGATATCTGTATCTCCTCCCTCCTTACGCGTATCCGGTACGCCGACGGTTAAAATGGTCAAATTCGATTACAAAATTAACTGCATATGTAGTCGCGCACATACTGATGGCATGCAATTAAGTTGTACATGTAAACATCGGGCGGCAATTTACAGTAAGAAGAGAAATGCGACGAAAAACGCGAATGCCGCGCCTTCACCAAGGCGCGGAGGGGAGAGTGGAGCGACGAGTTGAAGCCACCTTATGGCGGCCGCGTCACGTGGTTCTAAGATGGCAGCGCCCATGCGACGGAGGCCGAAAAGGTCTATAACAAAGTAACGTGTGTGCATGATCACAACCAGCTACAAGACGACCTTCTAAAAATTAACCAATGGCGCAACACCTGGTTGATGTCACTAAACAAATCCAGATGTAAATTAGTCCGCTTCATCGGAAAGAAATCTATCCTAGATCATCAGTACTTTCTCGACTCTGACCTAATCGAAACCGTTTCAATGTACAAATATCTTGGTGTAAGACTAACATCAGACCTCTCATGGAATAACCACATTGAAGCCATACATGCTGACTCATCGAGAACTCTGGGCTTCATCCGACGTAACCTGCGCAGTGCTCCTCCACTCATCCACAAAATGGCGTATGACACGTTCATCAAACCAAAAATTACAATATGCAGCTTCCATCTGAAGCCCCCATCAGGCCTACCTCATCAACCACCTGGAAGCAGTGTAAAACCGAGCCGCTCGTTTCATCTTGTCAACTTAAGATTTTTCTGTCAGTGTATCCGCGTTAAAAAGTCAGCTAACCTTGTCTTCTTTGCAGCTCCGCAGAAAACTCTCTCGCCTCTGTCTTCTTCATAATGTCTACTATCATTGCCCCAACCTCAAAAACTCTTCGTTATCACCTCCTGACAGAACATCTTCTTGTCTTAACAACTCATGCACAATCAAATGTGTTTCCGGTTCCACAACAAACGCATTCAATCAGTCTTTCCTTCCTCAAGCCATCTCCGACTGGAACAGCCTACTATCCTACATCGTCACCATCGTGGACCCAGAAGTATTTCTATCAAGCTTACGGATCCATTTTTCTTGTTATTAGTATTTTTTGCCAGTATGTACGATTAATGAGCTTGACTTGAATGTATTAATTAGCTTGTGTTTCTTCCTTTTCTTGTTTGTATAACATGTATATACCCCCCTTATGTAATGCCCTAACCGGGCCCTTAAGGTGAAAATAAATGAAATGAAATGAAATAATGAGCATATTGCGAGCAAAATGGGAAAATGTGAAAGTAGTAAAACTGACACAGTGATGCAGCCGAAGTTTTTCTGAAAGTGGTCATCTTCACCCAATATTGATTTTAAAAAAGTAATTTAGCTGAGCTCATAGGCTACGTATTAAGCACATCTCTTAATTTTCTGACTTCCGGAAAGTTGTATTTAATTTTTATTCTGGTAGATCAGTGCTATCCCCCGCGTGCCGCGTCAGTTATACTTTTTTATTAGGCCTATACACGCTTTTATTCCCCAGATCCAAGTACAGCACGGATAATTAAACCAGCTTTCAGAAATGGTATCATACGGCGTTGTAACATTTATTTTTCGTAGCGTCAAGGGCAGTGTGAACATCCACAACGCATTGCTGCTTCTCGCTTTTTGAGTTAAAAAAAACACTCTTG
The DNA here is from genome assembly GCA_013358835.2 of Ixodes persulcatus. Lineage (NCBI taxonomy): Eukaryota > Metazoa > Arthropoda > Arachnida > Ixodida > Ixodidae > Ixodes > Ixodes persulcatus. The sequence goes on from JABSTQ010005479.1 coordinate 115,223, forward strand.
TGTTCGCGTTCCTCTGGTACGGTATGTTGTATAATATAAGCTTTCAAAAAGACATATATTGTTTGGCTATGTGAACATTTGAAATATTTCTGTTATATGATCATAACTACCACAAAAAACAGTCGATTCCTGCCTGAAATAGTACATTTTCACACTCAATTTCACAGTATCGTAGCGTCATAAGCAATAAACACATCTCTTACTTTTTTAGTTTCTGCAAAGTAATGTTTATTATTGTATTTGTAACTCAAGGCGCGTGCTCAATCATGCCACGTGTTTTTTGTTTGTTTGTTTCTATTTTTAGGCTCTGCTATATCGTTTTTATTTTTTATCAGAGCCAAGCACGTGCGTACACCGCCGGATTAAACTAGCTTCCTAAAAAAAGTATCGTTCGGCGTTGTAAAAATTATTTTTCGTGGTGTAGGCAGTCAGATTCTCAAATCCTGGACTGCAAATTTTCTTCACCGCATTGCTTTTTCTCGCGTTTTCGCGATAAAACACGTCAGCCTCGCCATGCTGGGATCAAATACGCCAGCGTCGGCAGTTATTTACGAAGGATTGATCAACGCAAACATTTCCGCTCGCTATTCATGAATTGCCACAGTTCGTCAGAATTTCAATGACTTGACTGCATAGTGAAAAAGGCAAAAAAAAATAAAACGATGCCGGTCAGTAAACGCAACTTCCATGACGGGGCTCGCCAGCTAGAACAGCAAAGCGCCGATGCCGGCCAGTCACTGAACTTCCATGTAAATAAAGGCCACCAAAGACAGCAAAATACCGATGCCGGCCAGGACCTTTTTTTGTTTTTGTTTGAAGAGCATAATTAGGTGCGAGGTCTTTAACAAAAAGGCCGCGTAGCATAACTTGTTAAAGAATTTTATATTGTCACAAAAACCATGACTACTATTGACTCTACTACAGCAAGTGTGTTGGCGAGGACACTCACATTGCATACCTATATTGATGAAAGCCCTTGAAATTGCGTGCATGTGCACCATAATAAAATGATGAGCATGAAGGCATTAATAAGGAGACCGCAGGAAAGCTATCAAAGATAGTGAAATGACACTTTCCGATTGTGCGTACATCTTGCTGTGGCATCGAGTTAGTTTTTGTTTTTGTTTGTTTTATGTGGTGAAAATTATATAAAAAAGGTTATTTGACAGTTATCAAGAATATATTTAAAAAAAATTAATTAAAAATAACAAAACGCAGTTTAAGCGTAATAATGAACAAGTATTGCAGAGTGCATAGAAAAAACTAGATGGAATTAGATGGCGATGACATGCGCAAAAATCGCCGTGATGTCGCCTTTTTGGCGCCGCGCATCAGCTCGTTGTCTTCGGCGCTCTGAGGTCTAATCGATGCAGCCCGTACGGGATTGGGATGGATTGTTTGAAACTTGATGTTTCAACCGTACGCGTGAAAGTCTTCGACATCAGACAGCTGATCCGATTTTCTTTTGAACAAGATATGGCAAAGTATGGTTTGTGCAAAGCGGATATTTTCAGTCTAGACTTCGTCCAATTTGCCTTTGACCCGAATTTGGCAAGGGATGGTTTGTTCGAACCGCTTATTGTGTGTCTGGAATTCCTTCAATTGTAGTTTTAACCGGAATCCAAAAGTCATGGTTTGTGCGAACCTGAGTTTGTGTGTCCGGATTTCTTTCACTATGACTTTTAACCAATTAGAAAAATCGCGGTTTGTGTGAACTGGAATTGGTCTGTCTGGAATTCCTCCAATTTGACTTTGAAGCGGATTAGGAAAATCACGGTGTGTGCGAACCGGAATTTGTCTGTCCGGAATTCCTCCAATTTGGCTTTGAACCGGATTAGGAAAATCACGGTTTCAGCGAACCGGATTAGGACAATCACGGTTTCAGCGAACCGGAATTTGCCTGTCCGGGATTCCTCCAGTTTGACTTTGAACCGGATGCGAAAATTCACGGTTTGTACAAACCGGAAGTTGCCTCTCCGGTTTGACTCCGGTTTGATATTAGTCGGATTTTACTTTCCGGACTGATTTCAAACCGTCATTTTTGGTAGGGTGGGATGAAGACCTGACAGACGCACTATTTCTAATCGTCCTGCACGAGTGCAAAAAAAAAATTATAGAAGAAGAAGAAAAGAAAAAAAAAACACGAAAAGTCCCCACCGAAACAGCGAAGCTGAACGAAAGCCCATTCAGCTCTGAGAAGTGGCGTGGGGAGCGTCGGCAGTGTCCTCATTTTGGGTTGTGCCGGGGTTCCGCTAGACGGCGACACCTAACTTTGCGCCGCAAATAGGCTCTGCTTGCGGAGCGAGAGCATCGTGTTCCTTTTCCTTGCGCCACCAATTTCGCATTTGCGGTTTAGCGGCTAAGTGCGTCGAGGTCGATCATACCAAGCATTTCGTGTCATAAACCACTTCCGCCATCTGTCGGGATATGTGGGCAATCATCCAAATATCAATTAAATGTACCTTATCCAAACTGGATAATACAAAGATCCCATAGAGCAAAGTTTTCTTGAAGTGGGGAAAAGAACCGCGAAAAAGACAAAGCCAGCTGGGCGTAAGCCGTGTGTTTTCTATCGTGAGAGAGCCAGAGAGCCAGACCAGTGGCACCCACCATGTCTTCAATGGACAGGGTGTTCAAGCTCCTCGGTTATAATATCTCAACCGCAGGCTGGAAGACATCAAGGGCCGCTTTCGTGAATACCGTCGCCTTGCCAACACCGGCGCCAAAACCTGGAGCTCCACCACCAGACTGCTTTACTCCCTGCGTCACCAGAAATTCGGCCGGCTCGTCTGCAAGCTGTGCACCGAGGGAGCCCTCGCCAGGCGCTCGGGACTATCCTGATAGAAGTCAACAGCCCATGGTGGCCCAGCGATGAACACCGTCGTGAAGGGTGCTGCTAGGCCTGACGCTCTTCACACTCACCATAATTCCATTATCATCGACATCATCCACAAAATGCATTTGAATAATACCATTTCATCATCATTAGAAGCGGCGCCGCAGGCTCGCTGAGCTAAAATAAATAAAAAATAGCATATCATCATACCATTATATCAAATAATTAAGGTATATGGAACTCATTTTGCCAGGAAAAATGTTAGTTCCATTAAATTGTTTATCTAGGTTCCTATGCTGAAAACGTAATTTCTACCATTAAACCCTATGGAAATTTCAGTTTCAAGTGCTTATTCTTGTAACCTTATCGCCGATAAATCTAGAATTGAAAAATCATCTTAGATATATGTGGTAGCAAGTGTATGCTAACGAAAATAAAGTGTAAACTAATACTTAGGGGTTCCAAGTAAGGTAATTAATTAAATCTCCGGATGGTGCCCTTCATATGTATCTTCACTGCAATATCCATATCGTTGCAGGAAAGACATCTTTACATTTTTGGCGTTTGCATTCAAGGAAACAATTACAGCGGAGCTGTTAAGGGCTAGTCTCCCCTAGGGTGCCTTCATGTGCGCTTTGCTTAAAGTGGTGGCATCTGGCCATTTTTTCCCACACGTTTATTTTTTTTTTCTTTTTTGTTAGAAGCGCGTGAAAGAGCGTGTCCCTGCACTCGTTTGTGCCTATAACTATGCTGTGGCGACATTTGTTTTTTTCGATTTCTTTGTATTTTCCCCCTGAGCGCGTGCTGTCGGCATCGGGTATTACAAAGGGCGGCACCACCCTAAACTGAACGGTATTCAGGCACCCTAGTGTACACAGTATTGTCACGAATGACAAGGTGAAACAAAGAAAAACTGGGGAAACTGAAACGTTTAATGAGGGGCGAAACTTGTGCCCAAAAATAAAAAGGAAACAGAAGATAACAGCAGAGCGTCGCGGGGCGTCGAAGTCGGCGAAAGAGCAGAGTCAACGCTGGAGCGAAACTGACTTGGCTCGCCGCGCTAAGCCCCTTATGTACACGCGTAGGCTTCTGGAATAATCGGCGTAGAAGTTTCGGCGTGTAGAACTTTCTAAACTCGAACAAGCAGCACGGTTCTCGAATTTACCAGAACATTACATTAGGTGTCAACAAAAAGGCGTCCCCCGCGGCCAGGATTCGAACCCTGGCTTTTCGCGTGGGAGGCAGGCGCTATAAGCGTTAGGCCACGCGCGCGCTGCCTACTTGGCAAGCTGCGCGCGCGGCATTACTCCCCCCTTTAAAAAGTGCATCGCCCCGATGCAGCACAAAACAAACCAAACAAAAAGAACGGTAAGCTAAAGAGTCATTTGGAACACATAAGGTGGAGGGCGGCGTGATGAAGTCCGTGTTCCGTCGGGTATCACCTCGTAGGTCAGATCCCCGAGTCAACGAAGCACTCTGTAGGGTCCGAAGTAGCGCTTCAAGAGTTTTTCGCTGAGACCACGGCGGCGGATCGGTGTCCACACCCACACCCTGTCTCCGGGCTGGAAGTGGTCGTCCCGACGACGAAGGTTGTAGCGGCCTGTGTCGACTCGTTGTTGGGCTTGAATACGGTGTCTGGCGAGTTGGCGGACTTCTTCTGCCCGTTGGGCAACCAACTTGGCGTCGTTGCTTCCCTCGACAGCCGGTTCGTGGGGTAACATCGCGTCCAGCTTTGTCGATACATTGCGAACATGAACCAGCTGGAAGGGTGTCAATCCGGTGGTCTCTTGCACGGCCGTGTTGTAGGCAAATGTGACGTACGGCAAACACCTCGTCCCATGTCTTGTGCTCCACGTCGACGTACATGGAGATCATGTCGGCGATGGTCTTGTTGAGTCTCTCTGTCAGCCCGTTGGTCTGCGGGTGGTACGCCGTTGAGCGCCGATGGCTGGTGTGGCTGAGACGAAGGATTTCTTGCGTCAGCTGGGCCATGAACGATGATCCACGGTCTGAGATCAGAACTTCGGGAGCGCCGTGCCGGAGGACGATGGACTCAATAAACAATTTGACGACTTCCACTAGCAGTCCCTGCAGGAAGGGCTTCGTTTCGGCGTACCGTGTGAGATAATCTGTGGCGACGATAATCCATCTCTTTCCTTGCGTCGATGTGGGAAAGGACCAAGTAGATCCATTCCGATCTGCTGGAACGGTGCGGTTGGGGGAGCAATCGGCTGCAGGAGACCTGCCGGCTTCGTCGGCGGTTTCTTGCGTCGCTGGCACTCGTGGCACGACCGTGTGTAGAAGTGAACGGTCTTCGGCAGCTCGGGCCAGTAATAACCTTTCACGAATTCGGGCCAGCGTATGGCTGTAACCAAAGTGTCCGGACGTCGGATCGTCATGGTAGGCTTGAAAGACCTCCTCTCGAAGGTCAGCCGGGATTACCAGCAGCCCACGGCGAGTTGCTGTCCCCAAAGTTCTCTTTGTAGAGTACACCTTGTCGAATGGCGAACGTCGGCAGGGTTCGTGAGAAAAACACGGGGCACGGTACTCCCGCGCCCTTCCAGGTGCTGAATTAAAGCGCGCAGCTCAGGATCGTTCGTTGACGTCGTGCCAGGTCGTCGGTGGTCAGTGCTCCTAGGAAGCGCTCGTCGTCATTGTCGTCGCTGGTGCCGGAAGGTGTTTCGACAGGAGCCCTGGACAAGCAGTCAGCGTCGCTGTGCTTGTGGCCTGACTTGTAGACTACAGTCATGTTGAACTCCTGTGGTCGGAGACTCCATCGAGCGAGGCGTCCTGACGGGTCCTTGAGGTTCGCAAACCAGCAGAGCGAGTGGTGGTCTGTGACTACGCGGAACGGGCTCCCGTACAAGTACGAGCGGAACTTCGTGATTGCCCAGACGACCGCAAGACACTCCTTTTCAGTCGTGGAGTAATTTCTTTCCGCTTTGGAGAGCGTCCGACTTGCGTAGGCGATGACTCGCTTGGTGCCTTCTTGGACTTGAACCAGTACCGCCCCAAGTCCTGCATTACTAGCGTCCGTGTGAATCTCGGTTTCCGCATCCTGATCAAAGTGTCCTAGGACAGGAGGAGCCTGGCGTCTTCGCTTCAGCTCGTCGAATGCCTGCTGCTGCTGCTCGGCCCATTCGAACTTCTCGGCGTCCTTCGTGAGGTTTGTGAGCGGTGCAGAAATCCTTGCGAAATCCCGAACGAAGCGTCGATAGTAGGCACAAAGTCAGAGGAATCTTCGCACGGCCTTCTTGTCTTTCGGCGCTGGGAATGCCGCGACGGCGCGAGTCTTCTCGGGGTCTGGGCGGACGCCTTCGCTACTAACCACGTGGCCTTTAGAACTTCAGTTCGTCATAGGCGAACCGGCACTTCGACGCCCTTGAGGGTGCGCCCGGTGGTCTGTATGGCTTGGAGAACAGGTCGGAGTCATCGCAAGTCTCGTCGAAGTTATTTGAACACACTACGACGTCGTCAAGGTAGACGAGACAGCTCTGCCATTTCAGCCCTGCCAGTACGGGGTCCATGACACGGCTGGAACGTTGCTGGCGCCGTGCATAGTCCGAAGGGCATCACTTTGAACTCGTACAGTCCATCCGGCGTGACGAAGGCTGTCTTCTCGTCTGTCCCGTTCGTCAACTTCGATCTGCCAGTAGCCGCTCTTCAGGTCCATCGATGAGAAATATTGAGAGTGGCGCAGCCGGTCCAGAGTGTCGTCGATGCGGGAGGGCGGGTAGACGTCTTTCTTCGTCTCCGCGTTCAGCTGTCGGTAGTCCACGCAGAACCTAAGCGTTCCGTCCTTCTTCATAACCAGCACTACTGGAGACGCGTCCACGGACTGCTTGAAGGTTGGATTATGTCGTCTCTCAGCATTCTCTTGAACTTGCTCCTGGATCACTTCCCTTTCTTAAACGGGAGACTCTGTACGGCGATCGAAGCACAGGGCGCGCGTCGTCCTTGGTAACGATGCGGTGTTTCGCAACGGCGGTTTGGTGTACCTTCGACAACGTCGCAAAGCCGCGGTATTCGGCGAGGAGGGTAAGCAGCTGCCGTCGTTTCAGCCCCGGAAGCTTAGGGTCATGTCGAACTGCGCTGGCGACGTACAGTCTTGCTGAGGTGGCAAAGTTTCGTCAGTAATCGCGGCGATTTCGGCGGCGTTTCGAAGTTCCTCGACGTGGCCCACGGCTGCACCTTTCGTGAGGTGTTGCGTTTCATTTCGGAAGTTTGTAACGAGACCACAGTCCGCCCATCCTGAGTTTGGCCACTCCTCTTGCGACGCCTATTCCTCTTCCCAGGAGCAATTAAAGGTTGCCTTCCAGGACAACTTGCGCAGGTAGCTGTATCGGCCACGACGGGCACGACAACACTTGATCGCGGCGGCAGTTTCACGTGGGCGGCGGCGCCCTCGGACGGCGCCTGACGCTGTTTGGGGTTTCTCTGAAGGCGGAACAGTTTCCGCAGCGTCAATCTGTTCTCACCCAGGTCGATGACGGCGCCGTATT
>JABSTQ010005480.1:0-24233 GCA_013358835.2 Ixodes persulcatus
CGTCGTCTACTATGTGTTGTAGATTACAGGAATTCAACCACCAGAAGAAATAAGAAAGAGAAGACAGAGGAAAACACGAGACACACGAACGGTAGACGATCGGAGCACGAGAGAATAAACGGCCCACTAACGAAACGGATGCGCTCGGGTTCTTTCCTCAACATAACTTGGTGCCGAAACCCCTTGAGAAGCCATGGACCGCCTCCGCAGAACCCGTGGCGTTGCCCGCTCCGCCGTCTCTCGCACTCTCGCCCAAATCGACGCTCTCCTGGAGAACCCGGATTCCACTGAAGGTCCAACTGCGAATCCCACTTGAGTACCTCTCGCAAAAACAAGCCGCACTCAACGACCTCGACAGCGACATACTGGCGGCCATCACGGACGACGCCTTGGAGACGAGTGGAGGTGCAGAAGAATACCGGCTACGCATCAGCACCCCTCTCACGCGTCTCCACTACACCCTCGACACTTTCGCCGCCAACGCTCAACCTCGGCTCCCGGAGGCACCTCCCGTCAACCCTCCATCAACCGCAACAATAGTAAGGAGCCACCGGACCGTCGCCCTTCCAAAACTGCAAGTCCCCATGTTTGCCGGTAACCTCCGCGATTGGCAGGGATTTTGGGACCATTTTAATGTTACCGTCCACGCAAACCCCGATCTCCCACCAATAGAAAAATTCAAATATCTCATGACGTACTTGACAGACCACGCTAAACGCGCCGACGAAGGAATTTGACTCTCCGACCCAAACTACGAACTTGCAGTACGAACACTTCAGGACCGGTTTGGACGACGTGACATTCTAATCGACGATCACATTGATCAGCTTTTGAACTTACCTGTGATTAACACCTCCAGCGACGCGGCAAAACTTCGTCAGCTTCACGACGCAATACGTTTCCGCACCACGTCTCTTGAAGGGTTGGATGTTCCACCTAGCAGTTCCGCAGTCGTTCTCCATCAAGTTGTCATGCGCTGCCTTCCCGCTGACCTCGCTATCCTTTACCGTCAGAAGCTGAGAGATTCCACACCACCATCTTCAACGAGTACACCGGACCTGGCTCCACCCATACAAAATGGTCTATGGTTGGCTATAGAAAATCCTTTGTATAGCCGGCTATAGCAAATTGGCCCAATTAGCTATAGCCGCTTCTATGGCTGTCTAAAGCTTTTCCTATGGTCTCTTCTATGGTTGTCTATAGCTTTTTTAACAAAAATTTCGCCATCGAATTTTGTATGGTTTAATCTATGGGTCTCTTTAGAAAGGATGCTATAGCCGCCTATGGCTTTTCTTTTGGTTCCTTTGGCCGTCTATAGCTTCTTGTAAGGACTGCTATAGAGATCTCTATGGCTTGCTTTATGGATCTCTTTAGACGCCGTGCTTTAGCTGCCTATGGCTTTTCCTATGGTCTCTTTAGCTGCCTATTGCTCTTTGTATGGTCCGCTATAGCTCATTCTATAGTTTGTCCTATGGTTCTCTATACCCATCGTGCTACAGCTGCCTATGGTATTTCCTATGGTTCCTTTAGCCGCCTATAGCTACTTGTATGGTGTGTTATAGAGATCTCTATGGCTTACTCTATGGATCTTTTTAGACACCGTGCTATAGCTGCCTATGGCTTTTCCTATGGTTTCTTTAGCCGCCTATTACTTTTTGTATAGTCCGCTATAGCTCATTCTATAGCTCGTCCTATGGTTCTCTATACCCATCGGGCTATAGCTGCCTACAGCATTTCCTATGGTTCCTTTAGCCGCCTATAGCTTTTTGTACGGTCTGCTATAGAGATCTCTATGGCTCACTCTATGGATCTTTTTAGACACCGTGCAATAGCTTCCTATGACTTTTCCTATGGTTTTTTTAGTCGCCTGTTGCTCTTTGTATAGTCCGTTATAGCTCATTCTATAGTTCGTCCTATGGTTCTCTATACCAATCGTGCTACAGCTGCCTATGGCATTTCCTATGGTTCCTTTAGCCGCCTATAGCTTCTTTTATGGTTTGCTATAGAGATCTCTATGGCTTATTCTATGGATCTTTTTAGACACCGTGCTATAGCAGCGTATGGCTTTTTCTATGGTTTCTTCAGCCGCCTATAACTCCTTGTATTGTCCGCTATAGCTCATTCTATAGTTCGTCTTATGGTTCTCTATACCCATCCTGCTACAGGTGCCTATGGCATTTCCTATGGCTCCTTTAGCCGCCCGTACCTTCTTGTATGGTCTGCTACAGAGCTACAGATATCTCTACGGCTCACTCCATGGATCTTTTTAGACACCGTGCAGCCTATGGCTTTTTCTATGGTTTCTTTAGCGCCTATTGCTCTCTGTGTGGTTTGCTATAGCTTCGTCTAGAGCTCGTCTTATGGGTCTCTTTACCATCGTGCTATAGCTGCCTGTTTTTCTTTTTACCGCAATCGCATGAAATGTGAAACAAATTATTTGTTGTAACTGTACATCTTTAAACAAAAAAACCTTGTAAGACATGTCGAACTTCATAACCCCATTTAAAACAGAGAGCTAACATTTCAACAAAAAAAAAAAAACAACAACAAAAAGCAAATGCACTCACCGAGGTGTTTGCAAAAGCACAGGTAAACAGACAAAAGGAATTGTTTTCAAATCTCCTAGAAGTTTATTAAACACAGCCCATCCTGTAGACAAGCACAAACAAAGCAATCTGTAATATGTAAAGAGGTATTACTAAGCTGTTATACAACTGAGAATGTTGCAAAGCAAACAAGAACCGAAGGCAATTCCTGGGTAGTGTCTACTTTCCGGCAGCCGGCCGAATTCCCCCCCCCCCCCACCCCCCCGAAATTCTACTGCCAGTCGCAACTCATTGTCGCTGCCATCAGTTCATCGAACGACGTGTCATCGACAGATCGTTTCTTCAACACGTGATGTTTATAAACAACTCAAAATGTCTTTTTTTTTTTTGGTAATGAGTTGCTGCAGACACGCCAAGAAGTGGCGTGAACGGGTGGGCTGAATCGGTGAACACGCTCCTCAGGAAAACAGGCGCGACAAAATGTCCCTGCAGCGTGCAATTCGCGTAACGAGTGTCGACTTAACGTGTGTCCAGGACACGTGTATCCACGAAAAGGTGTCCATGAAACGTGGTTTCACAAAACGCATGGAGAATAAGAAAGTCAGTATTCTAACTGCAATTCTCACATGATTTCAGACAGCTAAAGGCAGGCGACTGCGGTAGAATTTTGGGGAAATTATATTCTCCCAGCTGTCAGAAGAAAGGCACTGCCAGGAGATAGACACTACAGAGCGGTCAATTGTCGTCGAGTAGGTTGCAGCGCACTTACGTTGAAAATACCGAACTTTAAAGATGTAATCCGGGACTGTCGACACGGGCACAGCAGAAAAACCACTCAAACACAAAACCGAGAAGGAAGGGGTCCGTGAAGATTCACCACAATGTAGCACAAGCTGTCATTTGCCGAACCGATTCCGAACACTCAACGTATCACAAGAATGTCTTGGGCTTCTTTGAAGAAATCGCTTGTTGCCAACATACGGGTAGAACTTTTCAACGCCTTTGAACTTTTCGACCGAGATACCCTTTACCACAGAAGCGAAATTCACCGCAGCCCCGCGGGCCGCACGACACGCGAAACTAGGTCCGCAAGCAGGCATTCCGGGATTGGCAACGGCTAATGCGTCATCCGTCAAACCACGTGATCACGCTCCTTCTGTTACACGCGCACAGAGAGCGGAGTGAAGCGATGAAAAGTCTATCGTTTATTGGTCCGCCGAGTGCGCACCTTCTAAAATGCTTTCAGCTTAGGGAGAGAGAGAAAACAGAGGAGTTGAAAAGCAGAGCTCCTTCAAGGCCAGAATGGGGGTGCGACCACAAAGACTAATCTTCAGGGGCATACCAACAATGAACACAACGAGAGAATGTGTCACTTATATCCTGTTGACAGTTCGACCCAAGGTTGATAGTGCAGTGGATGCTATGTGTGGCCTTGGGCAGGTGCCGTGGTCAGCGTTATCACCAGCTTCGAGACTGCTGTCACGTGACCCTAACCGGAGACTCGATTGGCCTCAACCACGCATAGCGTCTGCTCTGCTGTCACTACCGAGTGAACAGGACAGCTCCATGAAGGCCAGCTTTTGGACTTCCAAAGCTGCCCTTCCCAGAAGTGACCCAAAACGGGACAGGTTTGAAGAAACCATGTTTTACGCCGTGTAACCTACATTATAATTTAAAATGAAGAATTAATGGCGAATGCTTTTTTTTTTGCGCAGGATGTCCACAAATAAATAAATAAATATATACTTTTTTTTCTTCACTGTCCTGTTTGCATTTTTGAACTTCAATTTTAGGAATCTTTGCATCCTTGTGGCATTTCTGATTGCATGGTTAAAAAAAAAATTTGCCGTAATACGTTCTTCATCCGTGAGTTCAGTCTATAGCAGTGTCATCAATTACAATCTCTGCGCACCACGATGACACATGGTGGGGCTGTGTGCTCCAGAACCTCCAACGACTTGAATGTCTCATAATTTAAAGAAAAAGAAAAAAATTAGCCACAGCGCTTGCTGATTTGTGGAATTCGCAGAACAGAGAGATAATAGGACGCACCTAAGGTAGCGCGTGCCTAACGATATTAATTTTTTTTTTCGGCTGTTAACTTGTGGTGTTTTTTTTTTTTTGCATATTTCGCCATTCTCGACACGGGCGTCGACGGACATTGGACCGCTGCTTACGCCCTTGCCGGGGTGAGCTTTTCTGTTTTCACGACACTCTATCGCGCTATAGACGCGTCTATTTAACGCTCATGAAGTCTCGAGAGAACTGTGTCAATTGTTTAGTCAGAGCAACGACGCAGCAATCGCGAAGCGAGAGACGACTGCGCCCCGATCTGGCTGCCCGCGTTCGCTCTGATAAAATGTGAGCGTCGGACTCTCGAGCAGCGTTAGCTTGCTGATGATGCAGGACGCTGCTTTGTCGTTGAGAATCTTTGCCCTGCGAACGCTGGCGAAAACGTTTCAGTGCTCGGCGTACCCTAGGCAGCAGCGCCTGTCAGCGACCGCCCGCGCAGCATCGCAATCTTTCTGGAGCCTATTGGCAATCTGCGAGCGCCGACGATTTATCGTCGCGACTTGAATGGGAGCATTTTATGCACCCCCGCGAACATGAACTCCCGCGAACATGATCCCCGCGACGACGAACCGCCGGCGCTCGCAGACGGAAGGTTCCGACGCTGTGCGAAGGTTGTTGGGATGATCATGACGCTGCGTAGGGTACGCCGGGAGCTGGAATGGCTTCGCAGCCATTCGAAGGGCAAAGGATTCGCGACGTAGCGTCTTGCATCTTCAGTAAGCTAACGCTGCTCGAGAGTCCCAAGCTTACATTTCCACAGAGCGTGCGTGGCCGGCCAGATCAAGGCGCAGTCGGCTGTCGCGTCGCGATTGCACCGTCGTTGCTCTACTTACACTGATGACATGTGCACCGGCATTCGAAACAGCCCTCTCGAGACTTTATTCGAGTCCAGTAGACGACTTTATAGCGCGATAGACCGTCGTGACAAGAGTAGAGCTCACCTCTGTAGTGGCGTAAGCAGCGGCTTTATGTTCGTTGACGCCGCGTCGAGAACGACGAAATATACACAAAAAACATTAAATATATTTAATACAGCAGGCAGAAAGAATACAAACATGGCAGGGACACGGACAAAGTAGAAGGCGCGCTACGAAATACATATACTTAAAAAATACACTAGAAAAGACAAATAATTAGAGCTAAAAAAACGGAAGATTGACATGACGTCGACGCCGAAATAAGGCAATGCGCAGGGAAAGCAGCCGGCAAAACTGCAATAGGACGCTATTGTGATCGCGGGCGTGTAGCCGCGGCGACGTACGGCCCGTTAACCTGGCTTAAGAACATTCTCGCCCCGATCGAGTGCATGAATGACTGTCTTCCACTTTCCTACATCTGCAGTAAAAGAGAAAAGGTCGCGGGCCTATAGACGAACACGCGGCCCTGACGTCACGCAGCTGCGGTGGCGCTGTCGACGGCACTGCGCATGCGCAGACGCCTCACTTCACGCGAATTCAGTTTCTGCGCACGCGCAGTGCCCACACCTTGTGTGGGCAAACGCGGGCTTGTTTGTAAACAGCGTGTCGGTCTATAGCCTAAGCAATATAAAACACCATTGAGCCGGCTAAAAAAAAATTGGATGGTCACGAGTCTATACCTCGAGAGACATACATCCCTCTATAGCCGGCTAAAGCACATTGAAAGGTTGGAGGCTATGGCTTTAATGACATAGACCACTATTGAGTCGGCTAAAGAAAATTCAATGGTCGCGATTCTATAGGTTTAGAGACATACACCACGCTATAGGCGGCTAAAGCACATGGAAAGGTCGGACGTCTATTGCTTTGGTGACATAAAACACTATAGAGACGGCTAAAGAAACTTCAATGGTTGCGAGTCTATATATTTAGGGACATACACCACTCTAGAGCCGGCTAAAGCACATTGAAAGGTCAGAGGCCTATAGCTTTGGCGACATAAAACACTATAGAATCGGCTAAAGAAAATTCAATGGTCTCGAGTCTATAGATTTGGGGACATACACCACTCTATAGCCGGCTAAAGCGCGTCCAATAGTCGCGAACCTATAGCATTAAGGACATACATATTTCTATAGCTCGCTAAAGGATATTGAATAGTCGCGAGTCTATAGCTGCATAGCCATAAATTATTCTTTAGCCAGCTATAGAAATCAGAATGGTCAAGATTCTATAGCTTTGAAGACATAGATTTTTCTATAGGTGTCTATAACGCGTTTTATGGTTTCTTATGGCTGACCATAGAGGGCTATAGAAGGTGATAGCTCACCATAGGATTTTCCATAAACGTCCATAGACCATTTTCGTATGGGGAAGACCAGGTTAATATTATCATGACGTTTTTGAGGATACAAGTCGAAATCCGAGAAGGTGGCCAAATAGACCAAGCAAGTTATGGTTTTCGACGAGGGCTATCGCCAGCGACACCTGAAGAATCAGTTTCGGCAAATCACCCTTCAGCTCTCGCGCTATCGACGGAATCGGAAGGCTACGGATCAACTGCATGCCCCTTCTGTGGTTCCCCGGAGTACAAGCTCCAAAACTGCCAGGCCCCCCTTTCAACACAAGATAAGCGAACCAAGCTTGCACGAGCACGCTGTTGCTTTAAATGTGGGAAGCAAAATCACATCGCTCGTGTTTGCCGTTCATGCAGAAACTTGTCGTGTTCCACATGTGGGGGTCATCACTTGACTATCCTTTGTGAGCTATCACGTCCCCTACCAGCCCCATCGTACACTCCGCAACCTGGAGAGCCCCATGAACACGCCACATCCATTGTTAGCGCCCCAGCTAGCAATTCCTGTTCTTCTCCTGTCCTCCTCCAAACAGCTAGAGCGTGGGCATCAGAAACACCAAGGAATGTTCTCGTAAGACTCTTGCTAGATACTGGCAGCCAGCGCACGTTCATCAGACGGGATGTTTCTGAAGAACTCGGCTGCGAAGTTGTAGGCCGAGAAGATCTAACCATCTACACATTTGGCAATACAGCCACCAAACACTTTTGTCGACGCGTGGCTGTGACCCTTCAGGGCCATCACAGCAATCAGTAGGTGACATTTGAAGCACTGGAAATCCCCGAGCTGTGCACGTTTTCGCACCAGCAACTTGATGACCATCTGCTGACGCAACTTCATTCAAACGGATTTCAGGCCGCAGACGACATTCTTTCAGATTCGGACAATAGAGTAGACAATAACGTAAGCGTCCTAATAGGTTCGGATGTCTACTGGCAAGTGGTCAAGGGAAGGATCCAACGCATGAGTCGAACCTTAACCGCAGTTGAAACCATTTTTGGCTGGGTTGTTCAAGGGATCTACTCTGGGAGTATGTCACCCTTGAACCAGAACGCGGCCAGCAGGCTTCACAAGGCGTCCAGCTTCGACCATCTGCTGCCGGGCTTCATCACCTACCTCTTCTCGGGAGACTCCGACGGGGAACGCAAGACGATGCGCCGCAAGAGTTTGGGACCAAAACGTCTGCCCGAGATGGAACAAACGTTGCCTCGGGCTCCTGGGCTGCGGCTCGGCGAGGGAGTTCTGCTGCCCGGCCTTGGGACAGGCCCCGTCACCTCGTCCCGGGGGCGGCTGGCCCCCCGGACAGCTCCCGCCGCCATCCCTGACACCGCCGCCGCCCCCGAGACCCGTTCCAGCCCCGAGGCATTCCCTGGTGCGGAGGGACTACCACGACCTTGGCCCCGTCTACGCCAACAACAAGGCACTCTCGGCCAGGTTGCAGATGGGCGCAGACGACACGACGCCCATACCCGAGGAGCAGGATGAGGAACGCTCTTGCGAGGGCGCCCTGATCGACCTGGACTGCGACGGCGACTGCGTGGCGCCCGTGTGTCGGCGGAGCGCATCGTCTCCCAGCGTGGGCTCCCGCGCCCTAGTGCTGTGGGACCTGGGGGGCTATGTTGCGCTTTTTGGACTCCCAGGAGACTAGGGAGAGGGAAGTGACGTCAACAACGCAGCGAATGCAGATTGGATGTTGATTTTGTTGTCTTCTGTCAACATCCAATCTGCGTATCTCTAGTCGTTGACGTCACTTCCCTCTTCCAAGTCTCCTGGGAGTCCAAAAGCGCAACATAGCCCCCCTGGACTCGTTCCCGCAGCCCGTGCCGCTTCCAGACGGAGCTCAGAGTCCGTCCCCTACTCTCTAATTTAATGGCTTGCGACAACGTTTCTTTTCGTTCTGCTTGTGTGTTAATGGCTTCTTTTGATCTCGCCCCCTTTTTTGTGATTTTGTTTTCAGAATACTGTCACTGACCCCTCGTGCATTGTCTTGTCTCTCATTTCTTCGGCCGGCGCGGGAAGTTGTTGTAGATTACAGGAATTCAACCACCAGAAGAAAGAAGAAAGAGAAGACAGAGGAAAACACGAGACCTCGAACGGTAGACGATCGGAGCACGAGAGAATAAAGGCCCCTACGCACATTCGCGTTTGACAGCGTTTGAGTGCGTTTGACTGCGTTGCGTCGCGAAACGAAAGCGAGTCATCGGCACTTCTGTGCTTCATATGAAGCGTAGAATCCAAATAGAGGAATAGCTTGGCACGCGACATAAGAAGCAGGGATGTCCTGGTTTCTCGCAGCCGCAACGCAGTCAAACGCACTCAAAAGCTCTCAAACGTTAATGTGCGTAGGGGCCTTAAAACGGCCACCAACGAAACGGATGCGCTCGGGTTCTTTCCTCAACAATGTTCACGCACTTGATTTCTTTTCTTTTCGCGCACGCTTTGCACACGAGCCAGATTACAGCCGCCATTGCTGACCCTCTCGTCTTACCCGGATGCTGAGCCAGTGAAGCGGGCGTTCACAAACCTCCACAAAGGCCAATGCTGGGGAGAGGGGTACACTATAGATGCTAATATGGCGATAACCTGCCCTGCTGTGGTCACGACGAAGTGAAGTAAACGTAATAAGAGGAAAGAAAATTTGAAGGATAGTTATGGCGGCGCCAATGATCAGCTGCTGCGAAGCGTCTACACCACAACTCATTGGTTGCGGGGCTATAATAAGATAGGGATCTCGACACGCGCTGCACATGGAAGAAAGCGAGCCTTCGCAATACATTTAGCGCGAATCTAAATATCCGTACTAAATTTAAATTCTCCACGGTAAACGACTTGTTGACCGTTGGTAGGACGCGCGTCAGTTGTCTGATAAAAGGCTATATACATGGCTTGAACGTGACATTCAGTTTGCCTCTCTTTCTGGTGGCCAGAA
Source organism: Ixodes persulcatus (assembly GCA_013358835.2). Lineage (NCBI taxonomy): Eukaryota > Metazoa > Arthropoda > Arachnida > Ixodida > Ixodidae > Ixodes > Ixodes persulcatus. The sequence goes on from JABSTQ010005480.1 coordinate 9,821, forward strand.
GTGCAGCAAAAGCTACCCTTCCCCGCGCTCTTTCCCCCATTATGTCTGACCGAGTGACGTCAGTGGAGGCTACTTATATCACTGCAACTGGGTTCACCGTTGAGCGCCGGAAAAGTTAGTGAAAAAATCTCCAAAAAAAGAACAAAAGAAAACAAAACACGATCGCTTGCTTTCTGTATATAACAACATGGTCATCCGGACAAATGGAGATATTAAGCCTCGCAGCGGTCGTCTCTCCATTGTGGATTTTCTTCCGGGGCAGCAAGTACCGTTTCTTTTAGCTCACCGCGTCGCCAGCATTTGGCGTGACGCAGGTGGCTTTCATTCATTATGCCCAGCCGGAGTAAACAAGCGTCTATCGTCGGGTACAGTTTGAGGAGCGCAGGATGTGGCTATTATAATGGTTCTTGCTCCTTTTTCGTCCTTTGGTGTTCTTGTCGGCGAATGCTGCGATATCGTTGACTAAAGATCGATATTGAAATGTTCTGAACTCGCCACGCCCTGATACTCTCTGAGTTGTCGGTAACTACTGTAAACGACTAAATTTTCGCGAGGACCTAATTTTCGCGGATTTCGCGAATCACCTAAAAACGCAAAAATACATCCCGCGAACAATTCAGGCAATATGTGAACGCTACTGTAGCTACACTCGATTCGCGAAAATTAGAACCCGCGAATAATTTCAAATTTTCAGCTTTGGCCCGATTCGCGAAAATTTGAGCCCGCGAAAATTATGTCGTTTACAGTATATTATACAGGGAGTTCCCAAGCAAAGAGAACCGCAATTTTCGGCCCGGGTAAATTAACTATGCATCGCCCAAAACTCAAACTGCATCAGAATGGGACGCTAGTGGTTGGAACAGAACCCGGAAGTTTGAGGACATGACGTTACGCCTGGATCAAAAGATAATTGAGAAAGACGAAATTTCTACGATGAGCCGAATTTCATCTGAGCCTAGTGTTGTCAAAACAAGAACTGATATCGCAGACGCCTGTGCGATTTATATAGGTGAAATACACTTCTCAACAAGAAATAAAATATTGTTCAACTTGTTGCTATACTTCGTTTCACCTTATGTGCGAGCGAAGGCAAAACTGAAAGCGCGAGCACGGAAGCTCCGTGCGTTCAGGCTTTGCTCGAGCGCGCGAGCTGGGGAGAAATGCAAAAAGCGCTGGTCTCGCGCTTCTAGCTTTGGTTTCGCTCGCAGGTAAAGTGAAACGAAGTATAGCAAGCTTTTTTTCCCCCACTGAATAGATGATACGGGCGCCCACAATGTCATTTCTTGTTTTGACGATATTTCGTTTTAGTGCGCAGCTCTTAAGGCTGAACTCCATGGAACGAATTATGTGACGAATAAAGGCCGGTTCCCACATGCAGCGAAGCGCTAATGTAGCGCTTCTCACGTTCCGTCAGCTACTTATCGTCTGCCATGAGCAACATTTTTGACGGTGCGATACAATGCTGGTGAACGCTCCCGTCAGCACGCGCTTAGCGCGAGGTCAGCGCTATGCTCGGAGCGCTCCGCTACATGTGTGAACAGGCCTTAACTGGCGAACGCCGCCCGACGGCACGCTCGCTTTGCGCGCGACGTAGTAGCCACTGTGTTGATCCCACGCGCTAAGCAAACGCCGCCGGGCAAAATTCGTCGGTTATTCGCAGCATATTCGTCCCATGGAGTTCAGCCTTTAGGCGGCCGTTTCCGGCTTGAGCGGCGTCGGCGTCGGCGTCGGCGTCGGCGTAACCGCGCGGTGCATTATGGGAAATGTCTCATAATGCACCGCGCGAGCCCCCCCCCCCCCCCCCCCCCGGGGTCAGTTGACCTAGGGGGGGGGGGTCACGTGACCCCCCCCCCCGAGGTCACGTGACCCCCCCCCCCCCCCCCTCCCCGGAGGAGCTAGAAGAATGAGGGGAGGAGGAGGAGGAGGAGAAGGAGGAAGAGGGGTATACCCTCCCCTGAGTACCCTTCCCTCCTCCTCCTCAAGAGCTGCGCTCCAATTCGGCGTTACAGGGAGTTGTAAACGGCTTTCCCTTTTTTTTTTCCCAGTACACCCTTTTCCAAATTAAAAACCATTTGGTGGCTCAAATGGCAGTTCCTATTTTGTGGTACTAATGTCGGTAATCGACCTGCAGTCTGTATTGTTGTGCCGAACACCATCAATTTCACTACTCAACGGCAGACGAGAATGTGTTCTTTACCTTTCACTTCTTTCAGGATCTTCTAGTTTCGATGACGACAATAAACAAGCGGTAGCAACGAAGCACCAATTCATATGAACACCGTGATGAACGTTTATACATCGAGCGGCTTGATAGCTGATTGTGTGCCGCTAACAGAATGACTGGACCCGAGTTAGGATAAACGCTTACGCAGCTTTTGTATTAAATTTCTGCGTCGCATCGTACTCACGTCTCGAATGTATAGCCCTCGCATCATACGCTACAGAGCATCTTCAACTTTTTTTTTCTATTATCAGTAACCACAAGGTCACCATTAGTACGACACATATGTCATTACTCAGATGATGAGAGTGATCAAAGTTGCGAGACTGAATTTCGGAAAGCTTCTATTATTTTGTGATCCAGGTAACGTCATGTTTTCAAACATTCGCGTTCTATCCCAACGGCTAGCGTCAGGTTCTCACGGAGTTTGAGCTTCCTTCGATGCATAGTTTATATACCCGGACCTAAAAACACGATAATCTTTTCTGGGGAACTCCCGGTTTATATAGTGAAGTAGCGGATACTGTAGCATTATTCTTGTAGGAAGAATTATCATTATCAAACATCTATTCGACATCGGGAAATTGTCCCTGCAATAATGCACTTACGTATTAGATTACGAGAGGTACCAGTCTTTTTTCACGGCCATCGTGATAATACGGTTTACTGTTGTATAGTCCTACTTCAAGGCACTGTCTTAGCCCCTGGTAGTTCGCACTGATATCTCTTCGCCAAAGGGCGCACTCGGTCTCACCGTAACTTGGCAAACGGCGTAGGATACGGTCCCAATGAGCCGATCAGTGCGTCAGAGGGAGACACGTGACTATACTCTATCTCACTAGTTGTGCGCAGTGCTGTCAAAGCCATGGGCGGGAGAAAGAGAGAGAAAGCGACAAGTCGTTTTTGTACGCGTTTTGAGTGACGGGCTAATCTTGGGTTACGTCCCAATCCGGCTGAAGCCTCAATTCGGCTAGAAGTTTTGATTCGGCTGCACGCTTCAGTTTGGCTAGATCCTTGGTTCAATTTGGCTGGACGTTCCAAGTTGATCAAGTTGGACATCCAAGCATAAGGTGCACTCGATTTCGTAGAGAGAGACGTTAACTATATCCGCATCTCGCCTTAACATTGCAACCTCCGAATTCAAATCGATAAGTTAAAGCAGCTAAGAAGGCTTTAGGCACAGAAACATTTGCGTTTGTGTAGTTTGTCTGTGGAGCTGCTGTGCAATAAAATAAAATTATTTATTCACTTGTCCAAAGAATGAATAACAACACTCCAAAGACTGCTTTTGCTCCCAGTCCTGGCCACTGTTCACGTGAAAGGAACAGTACGCATTGGCAGCTCCTACGTCGAACTGAGTTGAAGAAAAAGAGAAGATACCTGTATCAGTTTTGAGACAAAGCAATGTAGGGTTCAATCCAACGATTTATATTTCAGGAGTCTAAGAGGAATGTTGCAGTACACCTGTAATTATTTTCGAGGTCACGGATTTGCTTCAAAATTGGCTAAACACACCAGTAGATATGACTGACCTCGTAATCAAAATGTTACGTCCGCACACAATGTTTTGGCGACTTTAATTTTCAAATTTGTACCTCGTCGTTTTTTCAAAGTTGAACTACCTACTGGCAACGCTAAAAATATGTTAAGATGGAGGTTTGGGCAATTCGGTGTTGCTACTTGACGCCAGAGCGCGAAAAATTCACATCCATTGGGGGCACTTTATGCTTGGATGTTCAACTTGATCAACTTGGAACGTCCAGCCGAATCGAAACGAGGGTTTAGACAAACTGAAACATGCAGCCAAATTGAAACTTCTAGCCGAACTGAGGATGTAGCCGAACTGAGGGCGCAGCCGAATCGAAACTTCTAGCCGAATTGAGGCTTCAGCCAATTTCAATTTCAATTTCAATTCGTTTATTTACTCCCATGATACATATGGGTGATGGAGACAGGGGAAAAAGCTGCAAAAGGTGCAGCTTGACAAAGCCCCTGCCCCCTATAGGCAGATCGGCCGACAGGAAAAAATAATACTAGACTAGCGGACGGAAAATACAATCACTGCAATGCAGGAAAGAAGAGTAAATCAGTTAGACACAAATACTTTGCGTATTGTTTTCTTATTAAGTCTATCAAGACAGACATCGTGTTCTTTTAAAAAGGTTAAGTACTGTGGGAAGTGTATGTTCTAACATTTGAAGCCCGTAGTTTGTTCTAGGACGAGGTACTCTCCAGGATCCGGCGCTACGTACTTCATACATAATAGTTTTTACACTTAATTTAGAAATCCGTGGTAATGAATGATCAGAAAATTTAAGGGATGCTACGTAGACTGTCGCAAGTTTATATTTAAAATATTCTTGAATTTTGATTACTTTATGTTTATTAAAGAGTGGTTCAGTGTGTGCATAATACGACGTATTCGCTACGGTACGAATTGCTCTTTTTTGCAATAAAAACAGTTTATTAATGTTTGTACTGGTCGTAGTTCCCCACACTAGGTGGCAGTAGGCAATACGAGAGTTGAATAGTGTACTATAAATTAGAAGTTTTACACTAGGTGGTAGTATATGGCGATGCCTATATAGAACACCTACGATATTTGAGAGTTTTAGTGTCAGGTGTTGAATATGGGAGTGCCATATCAAATGTTCGTGAAAAATTACACCTAAAGTTTTAACAGTACTTACAAATTTAACTTCCGCGGAGTTTAATATTAACTTTGCAGTGGGGTTGCACACTGTACCTTTTGATTTAAATATAACCGCTTTCGTTTTACTTTCATTTATTTTTAATAAGTTTGAAGTAGTCCACGAACTAAGCTTTTCTAGGCAAATGTTTGCATCCGAAACTAATCTATCAATGTTGTTCCCGGAAAAAAATATACTGGTATCATCGGCATAAATTACAAATGAAGTATTACTTGCAATAGCGACTATATCGTTTATAAACAAATTAAAAAGCAGCGGCCCCAAGACGCCGGATTGGGATGACACCCCGGGTAAGAAGGGCGTTCCTCCTCCCTCCCTTCTGCAATTGTTTGGTTTACGCTCTTCGCCCTGTACCTTTGTTAATGGCTGTCACGATCCTCCCCGCCGTTCCCCTGATAGGCGGGGGAGGGTCGTAGCGTCCGCTCAAATTTGCTAGGTTATGGTAGGACAAAGTATACTGACGCGATACTTGTTAATTCTTTTGGGTTAAGAAATTACGAAATACTGATGATAATATTTTTCATCCCTTGAAACAAAAACAAACAAGGTCGGTGTTAATGTGAAGGGCTGCCCTACATACCGTGGAGTCGAAATTCAGATATGGGATCTTCTATCAAACATATCAGAGCAGCTGGGAACGTACCGACACGAATATAAATGACTCTAGCCGTTGCTTGCATGGAAAAGCTTCCCCTATCATTAAATAACTTTTTTTTTTGTTCGGGAAGAAAAGATAGCAAAATTATTGATGGCCGTTTTTTTTTTAATTTTTAGTCGATAACTCTACAATCTGGATTATGAAAGCAGCGCAGTCTCCGTTTCTCAAAACTAGAAAAAAAATGCCCCTTCTATTCTATTTTCTTAGTAGTTCATTTTTTGATTGTAGTTGATTCAAAATACGCGGGTTACCATAATTCAGGGAATGACGTATCGTTGCAGTCATGCTACAGTTGTGCCTTTATTTACAGTCATACCGAAGGGTGGCCTCATGACACTGGTCTTATTTCAACTTTTCAAGGCACAAATATACGATTGTACTGCTCTTTCCGTCCGGTTACAATTCATCACAAGCACCTAAACCGGTCACAAGTTATCTTGTTGAGAGGTTCATTCCAGACGTGTGCCCGTTACTCGAAAAATGTAATGGACCGAAATTACAAATTACCGAGCCTCAAATGTAGTGGATTACCGTTACGAATTGCTTTCGCTGAAAAGTAACGGATTACTTTACTCGTTACGTTACAAATTAGTTTCGCGTTACTTTTCTCGTACGCTTATCAAGAAAACAATGGGAAAAATTTTGATGTTTAAAAAAAACAAAAAAAAGTTCGTTGGGTATGTGTGTTTCCACACCAGGTGCATGGGCGGTTCGGCAGAAGCTTAGCCGGTCCGACTGTTGGTCTGGAAGTGCATTTATCGGTGATTCCGTGTCAATAAACTCAGCTGCGTTTGAGGACTAGTGTTGTATTGTCCGTTTTTTTATTTCTCCCTTTCTCAGGGTTTTCAACTATGGCATTTAACCACCTAGCTCGCCTGCACTCTTTCCTTTCTGACTAATTTCTATTTCTGATACGCAGGAGAAGAGAAAAACATAATAAAAGGCGATAAAAGAGGCAGAACCTACTCTTAGCTGTCTTCTTGATATTTGTTTTTCGCATATTTGTATATGCCTTGCACGTTTGTCTACTGGTTCTAGTGACCGGTCAAATAAAAAAGCGTGTTTTTTGGGGGTCATTGTCTTCATCACGATTTCTTTTTTGTACTTATTTGTTGAACTTGCTATCGTTATGCTGCTGAATTGCCGGCTAATATATTCTGCAGTGTCTGTTTTAGGTTAAAATTTTAAAAAAGTAACGAGTAATTAAAGTAAATCCTTACAAATATTTGTAACGAAATTCCATTAAAATTACTGCCACAAAAAAGTTACGTGGCAATTATAAAATTACTTAAAGATGTAACAAATTACAAGTAACCTGTTATTCAGGGATTACTTCCCAAGTTTGATCCAATCTTTAGGTAAACGAAGCTGTTGTGCAATGAAAAATAAAAAAATAAAACATCCTTTGGGTATTTTTAAGAAATGCAAGGGAATGCTTTTTTAACCCGTTTTCTCAACGCGTTACGTTTTTAAGCAAACAATTTAGATATCGTTTCTCAAAAAAATATAACCCGTTTTCAAGTCCCACTCAAGCGACAATCTTTTTAATTTTCTTTTCAAATGATAATAATAAAAAACAAAAGTACGCGTTCCAAACATACGTATTATTTCTTGGCACACATCGCAACAATTGAAAGTATTAGAAGAGGGTACACCAACTCTTCGGTTTCCCCGGGCACCATGAGGTGTACGCACTGCGCAAGCGCAGAATTTCAGCGCATGCGCATCGCGACGCCCCAAGCTGCTCGGGAGACTCAGCGCCTTGGGGTCCCATATTCTAATACTTTCTATCGAAAAATATATTCTGAGAACTAGACACATTAATTTGTCCTGCCGATAACGAGCTGCGTCAAAATCGAATACGTCACACCTTCCACTGACAAACGGGAACGAAGAGGGAAGGGTCCATCTAGTATTAATGCTGGTGACCTTCAGATTTTAATGGCCGTCGCCTTCCGGTAATTTTCTACCACGATACGTGGCGGAAGCGATCGATGCCTGTATCGATGTTGGCTTGGAATGTTTTTAACTTTAGAAAAACTCACACGGAACGCCACTGAACGAGAAGCTTCATGATCGCGAATTGATTTCAAGAACAAAAGGTGACTTTTCATTTCAATGTCGCCTTTTCGAAATCTGATGACGGGATTACTCCATGGCGATAATAGTCGAATTAGGCTCGTATAAATTAGGCACGACCACTGCGGGAACACTATTTGGGCTCGTGACGATATACCTTTCCTGGCACGTATAGCTGATTGAAGCACTATGATGTTCCGATCTACAGCATGTGAGATCACATAGAAATCAAAGACAAAGTTGATATTGGTTCAATATTTTGTGATTTCAGAACGCAGAAAGAATGTAAAACAGAGTGCGCGATGACCTCCCTTCGTGGCCGTTTTATTTTGTGCGTGTTCTGAACCCCTAATGATAAGCGAAAATGAACGATGCCGCTTTTAAGACATACGAAGTGTTGTAGTCAGCACGAGGGTATATCTGAACAGCCCCACAGTTCCCATCCCCACGATCTCTCCTGAGATTTTCCGGAAAGCTCAATTAGTATATAGTTCTAGTCATGAAGATAGGAGGCTTCTGGAAGCGACATGACGTCACCAGAGGTGAAGCCGGGGGAGGCTTTTGGTTTGGAGAAACACGCCCTCCACGATAACCAATACCAAAATACGCTATTGGAAGGAGAGGACAGCTAATTTGGCGCTGAAATCTTTTTTGGTCACCCTCGGGGGAGTATCCAGCAACCGCGACCTCTATACTTGCGACTTCATTTTGAATTTTCTCGTCTGGCTGACTTGAGTCGGTATGTCGCCTCGTCATTCTTCCTACGTCCATGGGTTTAGCAGTTTTAGTAGATCGTACGCTGCGGAAAGCGAGCCCAGCGGCCGCTGGGCTCATTCTATGCTTCGAAGTGACGGCACGAGCACCCTCTTGCGAAGCGAAGCTTTGGCGCAAGGTCTACTAAAACTTTCTAATGCCTCGAAGAGGGTTCGCCTCGCGTGAAATTGCTGCAACGTCTGGATTAGCCAAATCCTGACAATGTCTGGAACTCAGCATGTGCCCTGTACTTTGCCGACCCCAGCCTGCGTGGCAGTGATGGAGGTTGAGAGGGTTGGGGGATAGCCGCTCCTCGTGTTTTTTTCTAATATATTTTTTTCAGTGATCTGTGTACACTGAGCATGGAGAATTGTCATGCGGCGCAGACTGTTTTTTTAGGTGTAAACAACTTTTCAGTCACGCTATTCGACGAGCACCATCCATCGGCTAAACGGAACCTGACAGAAGAAGAGAGAACTTCGCTTAATGTTGACTCCGACCATGCAGTACGTTGGATCTGCCTCATTTTTAGGCATAAAAATACCACCAGCCTCGTGATTCGCCGAGTTTCCTTCGTAGATTGCAGCGAGTGACTTTCACAAGTGCTTTGCGGAAAAGTAGACGCTCAAGAGTTGTACCTGCACTAGTGCAGTACGCACGGACTGAGCAATCACCGGATCAATTGCGAACCCCGCTGCTATCAATCCTGGCTCTCGTCAAACATAAATGATTTCGAAACTTATAATTGATTCAGAAGCAGGACCGTTATTATCTCGATCAAACGAAATATAGATCACGCTATGCACTTTGCTCGCACGCAACGAACACTGCAGTAAGGGCTTCGCTTACACGATGGTCGATGCCGCCTACAAAAACAGGGAAAAGAAAATATTGTGCGAAAACTCGCTTCGTTCAAACATGGCGTGCAGCATGATAGAATGGCTCTTCAGTTAAGTTAAGAAAAAGTCGTGCCTAACGAAAAAAAGAAAGAAAGAAGGGAGACACCGAGCACGAATTCTGAATGATAAAGTGGCTCGCCTTTTATGCGTTTTTCAAGGTCGGGCCCACTGGAAATGACAAACTATCCGTCGACGGCGACAGGGCGCGCCTTACCTGACAGAATTTAAAGAAAGTTGAAGACGATAACTATAGGGAGCTGATGTGTCGTGATGGATCACTGGTCATCGCGCTTGGTTTTACACTTAGAACAGCTTAAGGCCTATGAAGATGCTGGCCTAAACACGTCTTTATTGCCGCGGGTCTGAGGCGAGCTTCTGTACTATAGTGGGGTTAGGCATGCCGTTTAGCAGGTCTCCTTTCCATGCTCTGCAGAAAAGACAGTGTGGGTATTTTTTCTAAAAATTTTATTATGTGCCCAATTTATTGGTATTACACTTCCGTTTCTGGGCACGATCGTTTTAATTACTAAATTATAAAACTTCTGTAATTGGAGTCTCTTAAAAGGGGGAGGGGAGAGCACTACCCTAGAATTGCAATTTATTTTTAAAAGTAAAGTTCATAGAAAGTATTTTTATCAGCTTTTAAATATCCTGATGGATGCTGTCAGAAAGTGGCACTCCGGCAACTACAGTATTTTTTCCGGAATAAATAATTTCTAGCATGCCGGCACCGTATGACCCACAGCTTTCTGAACTTTAAAACGTGTTTATCTGTTTCATTTTTTGGCATAAATGTTTCGGTTTGGAAAAACTATAATTTTATAACAAATTGAAGTGTGGAGCCAGTTGTTGAAGCTTCTATACTGAAATTTCGAAAGGAACGCGACTGTGAGCTTACTTTCTGCATTGTCGTGGCCTTTTGTTATAAAAAGCAGCAGTAGCTTCAACCTAATTAATGGCAAAACGATAAAAAGGCTTTTGTCACTTTTTTATATTTGAATATAAGTGATATATTATCTGTCACATATTTCCACAGTCGCGTGACACGGTTGTTATACTGTATGTTTCACCAAAAGGACTGGCCATCATCATTACGTTCTCTAAACTATAGTTTCCCTGAGGGGGTGCAGTGTTTATTTCATGTAACTCTTTGAGGGATAAATATATAAACTTCGAACTTTGCGTGTCATCCTCTTTTCCAGCTATGAATGTGCCCTGCAAATTTTATATGGATAAGAGTAACGGTTAAAAGGTTCGCCTTCTTCAGTGTTGTCCTCCCTCGAGATTCTTGATTTGGCCACAAGGTGTTGGGAATTAATATGGCAATTTGGGTCATTTGGTACATGATCGTTGACAGTAGCCTAAAAACACAAGGACAAGAAGAGACGTAAACACTGGCGCACTCGCAAATAACATTTATTGAAAAAAAAAACGAATCCCTTATATAGCCGTGAAAAAACCCTTCGTCACGACTAGGCATGGTGTAAACCCGTTTCTAGAAAATCAAATTCTTTTGTCCATAAGGTTATCGAAGTGGCACTTGCGCACATCTTGCCTTTTGCCTTGATTTCAAAAGCCTCGCGGAGCTTCCTGGATATCTTATCTGGGTATCTGGCCAGACATTTTGTGTCTTTAAATGACGGGGAGCAATGTTGCCAGATGTCCAGATGGGGTTGCTCGTGTGACCGCGTCATGCTCAAGTGCGCGATCGTTGAAGCATCGGCCAGTCTGACCGATGTTTACAAATCCGCACGACATTGGAATTTCGTACACCACTCCCGTTGTGCATTCTGCGAATTTATTGCAATGTTTAGTTTTGCAGCATCAGCGGGAAAATTGTTTTTGCGGCACAGTCTTGACAGTTTATTAGGTGCCGAAAAACCACTGGTACGTAGTACCGGTCAGCTACCTTAAGGTTGTGGGTTTAGAGACACAATTTCTGGCCAGATACCCAGATAAGATAAACAGGGAGCTCCACGAGGCTTTTGAAATCAAAGCAAAAGGCAAGATGTGCACAAGTGACACTTCGATAAACTTATCAACAAAAGAATTTGATTTTCTAGAAACGGGTTTATACCGTGCCTAATCGTGACGAAAGGTTTTTTCACGGCTATATAAGTGATTCGTTTTTTCAATAAATGTTAGTTGCGAGTGCGCCAGTGTTTATGTCTCTTGTGCTTGTGCTTTTTGGCACCTGTCTACGATGGTGTTGGGGGATTCTTCATGTGATTGTGGATTGGCGTCAGTTCTAGTCGTCTGTTCAAAACGATGGGACGCTGTCACAGCTACATTTACCAAACAACACAGATGTACAGCCGTTTTTGTGTAACCAATAATAAATTCGCAGCACGTGGCGTCCAAAACGGGAAGCTGTGGGAAAGGATCTCAAAATAAAAATGTTTACTCTACATTTTTCTTGTCAGAGCTCTACCCTGGTTAACCTTTCTTCATTTTATTATTAAAAGCAACACCAATCAAAAGTGTTTGACTGGAGTTAGTATTAGAGACAACGACCAGAATGAACGATGTTCTCTCTGGTGACTGTCTTTCAACAGGATAGGCTGGTTTCGGAAGTGGTTTTGTTTTTATTTGGGTACCTTAAAGACCAATTTCTGAAAATTATGTGAAGAGGAGCTGTTCGTATAATGAACACGCACAGACACGCACGCCTCCACACGGACACACATCCACGTACGCACATACAAGATGCGCGCGCGCACACAGACACACAGGCACCCACACCCACGCACACACATGCACCCGTACACACAGGCACCCGCACCCACGCACACACGTGCACCCATACACACACACACACACACACACAAACACACACACACACACACACACACACACACACACACACACACACACACACACACACACACACGCACACGCACACGCACACGCACACACACACCACACAACACACACACACACACACACACACACACACACACACAACTAATCACGCGCAAACACGCAAGCACGCACGCTCGCGCGGACACACGCACAAGACGATGTTGAGAGCACATAATAAAAGAGTTGAATTATACAAAACTTGACACTGACTCGTAACTGAACAGAAGAAAATAAAATAATAAAAGCGTGCCGAAGCCTTAAGATAGAATGTGGAGCGCAAGTTCGTCTGCTTCTTTTGCAGGGGTTGTGGTTACGTCAGAAAGACGCCGAGCTCTGATTGGCTCCGATTGAAAGATAGTGGGTAGATCTCATGGCAGCTTGCTTTGAGGTCTACCTACTATCCTTCAATCAGAACCAATCAGAGCTGGGCGTTCTGACGACACCACAACCCCTGCAAAACAAGCAGACGAACTTTCGCTGCGCCTACCCAAAACTGACAAATAAGCGAACAGTCGAAACTATCTGTTTTTACGTCCCGCATTGCTTATCACTATACATTCAGCCTTTTTCCTCGTGCCAATGACACTCACCGAAATTTCGGACAACTTACAGCGAATTGACCACGTTCCGGGCCAGATTTAAAACGTCTAAAGCCTTTCGATTGGGAAAATGAATGCAATCGGCGCACGTCGTTAGCTGAAAACATTGGCGACATATTACGAACGCTGATGTCCTTGGCAATGCACGCTCGCTCCGGAAAAACTATTAATGCCGTTGCGAAGCCGGTTCTCCTCTTCGAATATAGTTTATGAATAGAACCAAAGTTTGGGAGTGTGTGTCCCTCATACATAATGCATTATTCAAACGCACTGTGACAGACGGGCGGCAATCTTTTTCTGGGTGCTGTTCGGCTCTGAACTCCCTCGTGCGACGTGTTTCTTCCAAGCATTAGCGTAAATGGCAGAGAAAACACGCTACCAATGAAAAAAAAAAAAAAAAAAGGAAAAGGCGGCCCCTAAGTATTATTGATCTACAACGTGGCGCATGACGAAGGCATTAGTTTGGAAGCAAATTAACGCAAGTACTAAAGCGCAAAACAAATATAAATTAACGAAAGGTTGAGGAACGGAATTCTACTTACCGAGATTTGTCTTTGTATACGATGCTGAACTACGTTCTCCCCTAGACCGACGGTGCAGTGAAAGATACACGCTCGACCAATCATACGGCCATCTTTCGACACGCGATCACACTCCCGCCTACACCCACGCGCCGAGAATGAAGTCAGGTGATGAAAGGGAGGCTTCCGATTGGTCCGACGAACGCGTAGCTCCCACCGCACTGTCAGCTTATCTGCGAACGGAGTATATTCGGAACGCACCGGAAAACGGCTCGATAACGACGGCAAGAAATGAAAAGGTTCCGAGTGCCGATGTGCCGAACGGACATTAAACGGGCACGTGCGAGGAATTTGTGTGTACTTTCGGCAAATATCACCTAGAAACGGGACAAATAAAAACTATAGCAAGTACGACGCTCAGATCGAAATGTCCCCTCCATTAGAGAAGTGCTTGTCGCCTGCAGCACGCGCATGTCACTTTTCCGCAAAACAAAATAACCGTTTGACATCCTCTTGATTCTGCCTATAGCTGTTAATGCGCTTCGAAACGAAGAAAGAGCGTAGGACGCATGTACATATGGTACGGTCGCGTTTTTGTCGTAGTTATTGTTTGTGTGAATGACAGTCTGCCACCGGCACTGAGTTATACTTAGTTTCAGCTTAAGTCCAGACTCAACCGAAGCGATAGAATATGGCTGTACTAATCGAGCAGCGGTAAATGCGGAAATCACTGGGCCTTTTCTCTTTATGATTAGTTCAATGATTGGTTCAGCGATGATAGAACACACACAGAAAGATGACGAACGACGAGATGCTGTTTGATTGGTTCCAACCGCTCGTGTAGTCGGCTGCGTCTGCACTGAAAGACCGACCGACCAGTTCGCGCTTTCCACGTTTCCCCCACTTCCTCCTCTCCCCCCTCCACCCTGTCCGAAGTTGCCTGTTTCCTCCTCCCCCAGGGTAACGAGGATCGTCTGCCTCGCAGAATCTTGCAGGAGGAGAGAAAAGCAAGTCAAGAGCTCAATTTTCTTTTTATTTGTCCCGCTGATGTGCAGACTTTTAAAATAGGATGTTCTGCGTATTATTACCTTTCTCTTTATACACGCATTG